>JAGKTI010010819.1:0-17951 GCA_018397915.1 Birgus latro
TGTGCAGTGCACCCATTTTGAATTTTTCATATTTCCTTTCGCTTCGCTTTTCGTATCATCGAGACAGATACCTTTTGTATAGTGGAATTTATCCTATATTCATCTCTATCTTAACATCGAAATTTCATTTATCGGGTTTTCGTTTACTGAGGATCCACTATATATATATATATATATTCAGTCCATGCTTTTTCTCTTGAACTGAAAACTGTATGGCAGTAACAACAATACTGAATATATATCTGTCACTGTGCTTGAAGGTTCTTTGAGATTTTAAAGAATACTTTGTAAATTAGCATCCAAAATGCACAAGAAGGTAGACCCATTGCAGGGACTAGGCTACAGAACCAGACGATCAGGATGGAACTCCTAAGGAAGATGGCAAAGCTGGTGACAGGGAGAACTGGAGTACCCATTTCACTAGCCCTCAGGATACCCCTTTTCAATGTGACACTAACATAAACAGTAGGCCACCATATTCTCCCAAATACTTTCTCTGTCTTACGACCTACTTTACATGCACTTTGCATACTACCCAATGTACCCTACTATGTCACAGAGGTTAGTGCCAGCTAAGGCATGTGACCAGGAAACTTATCCCCTGCTGCCTAGTAGGGGACCTGAGGGGACACATGGAGTAGGCTTCGTTGGATTGGTTTTGTGGTCAGAATGGGATGGGGCTTGGATCTGAGCCAGTGAGTACAGGGCACTGTGGTTCCCAGGCTGCTGCTTCTGAACAACAGAGAGGGGCCCAAATCTAGGAGTAGTGCCCCAGGAGGTTGCCCTAACACTGGGTGTATAATGGCAGGACAGTTACAATTCCAAGGCATGCCTGGTGGATGTCCTTGTAGTTATCATGGCAGGGTGCCCCAAGGCCATTGCCACAGCTATGGGCCAGGGCTGCTGGGTTATGGGTCCCTCTGTCCCTGCCTGGACTTGGAACTATGAGAGGAGGAGGGGAGCAGTAGTCCATCCCCTACTTTATTATCCACCAACAGGACATGAATGAAACAAAGCAAACGCAAACATGTGGAAACCAAATAACCTTAGGGGTACAAAGTGACATTGTGGAAGATGGGTGGCAACACAGCTGGGACTGTTTGGCTGATTTAAGACTCCTATATGAAGGTGTATGACAACGATTAACCACACAAAATGCAACATAAGTCTAACCTAACCTTAATTTAACTAGAAGCTAAGGTAAATGTTTACAAAACAATATCAGATTCCTAAAAAACAATTGCAATCAATACACTTCACAATTCTAAGTTAATTTCTGCTGTGATTCTTCTGCAAATAAAAAATAAGCACGATATTGCAGGTTAGCTATACCGAGTGTTTATATATCACGTTTGTTTTCCTCTTTATCATCAGTAGCAATGTTCTGTTTATTAATATGAATCAATTTGTTGCACAGTTATTAGTCAACTTTCTTCTGTGACGTTTCTTCTGCGAGCTGTTGTGGAGTGTAATGTGTGAAAGTGCCGAGGGTTTGCTTCCATTTCATCCATAAAAACAATGTGTTTTGCTTCTTGGTGATGCATTATGGTCATAGGTGATATGCTTTTGTTTTTGCTGGTGCATTACGCTTCTGATTCAGCCAATCGAAGGACTGCAAGATGGTCTGTCATGTAGCAATTTTCAGATTTAAAATCAGTCAAGATGGACTCCACTGACGAATTAGGTTAAGACTCGAATGACAAGGACCCATGTTAGGTTAATGACTAAAGTGGGTAGGTCAATGTATAAAATGGCTTGAAATTCATTTGTTTCTTTTTATTTTCACCATTAAGACAAAAAAATTATCATTCCACTCACATCTTTCATCTTTATCAGTCTTTTTCTGTGTCTGCCCTCCTCTCTTCCTTTTTCTACCATTTTTCCTGTCACTTTTTACTACTCTTCTTTCATTCCAGATGGCTTTACAATGAGTGACAAGCCAAATGGTTTCCTGTAAGATAGGAAACTATTTACAATGCTCAACCCACACGTTCCCTGTGTCAACACTTGGGTTGGAGGAGGGTTAGTGCCCCTCTCAATAAACTAGCTCAAAGTCAAATGGCCACCCCTTATAGGATTGTGGCATCTGGATGTTGAGAGACAGATACACAGATAGAGGAAAACAAAAGAAGCTAGGTTGGGGTTAATGTTTCCAGAGGCTTACAACACATCAGACCCTCCAGAATATTTCACTTATTTCTTTATTCGTGGAAAAATCATCACGGAAGAAAGTTGACTTTGAAATGTTCAACAAATTGAATCGTGTTATTTTTTATGCATCAGTGTTATGGTTTTGTAAACATTTACCAAAGTAACGCTAACCTAACATTAAATTGAAGACAGCTCTGCAAAATATGTGACTTTCTTTCCATTTATAAAAAGTTAGCCTTAATTGTGGTCCAGTGTGTGCTAGGCTCATAAACAATATTTTTTGTTTTTGTCAAAGGCCAATTACATAGTCTGAAAGTTTGAATGAGGCAAATTTACCAATAAAATTATGGGCAACCCGCTCAAAAAAAAAAAAAAAAAACTAACCTTAACATCGACTCTGTCCAACACTGACACAAGCTCAAACGCTTTGAGAGCCATGGTGGCCACAGTCTGTCTTAAACTAGTAACACCCAACACGCTCCATTCAACACGCCTCCTTCCCCTTGCACCTCTACCAGTGTTGCCAAATACCCACCAATCTTTATTTACAGAATATAGCTCAGGTATATGAAGTCCATTTAGAGTAACGTAATATTTTTATAATTCACTCATGGTTAGCAGCAAGCAGCAAAGAATCGAACCTAATTTCTACTTTTCATACGATTGGGAGTTCTTGAAACTGTCAGGCACACGAAACAAGAAAAAGGAAGCTTCAAGTACAGCCCCCTATCTAGCACCGTCTTGATTGCCATAGGAGGTATGAGGTTGCTACTTTGAGATTGTAAGCATATTTCCCCACTCCCGCTCAGTTTGCTCAATTTTTGACATGCATAAAATAATAGATATTCGTTTGGTGTCAAGCCTTAGCTAACTATTCAGCCAGTGGCAAAGGGAGACTGTGAAGGTGAGAGTAGACGCCATGTGACCTCTGAGCCTATGGTGGGTTTATGTTATTCACCCACTACCCTGGGATACAAGCGCACTGCATCTGAAGATATAAATAAGCCATATCTATCCAGCTTTATTCACTAGGTGTTACCCTAGGGTGAGTTGAAACTGTTACCGATATATTGAAATGTTTAATGTGAAACATTTCGCAACTGTGGGGAGTGTACACTCCCTACACAGACGTGCTCACACACATACATGTGTACGCTTGGTGTTGTGTGAGAAAAAATTAATGTACCGGAGTTAATTTACTTGTCAAGGTCCCCGAAATATAAACCGAGGCGGCTAGTTATATCATCTGGTAACACTGTCTCAGCTGATTGTCAAAACTCCGTCGCTTAAGCTACCAAAAGTCTTCTTTACATACAAATACTCGATGTAGCATTAGCTCGCAAATCTCGTACAATATTCATTATGCAATGAAGAACTCACTGATTATATTACTGTATTAATGTGCACTGTTACGCCCTCTCATCGCTTCCTAAATTTGAACTTTTTTTTCTAGGAATAGACTTTTTCCTCTCAAATCTTAGCTACCAGTACATGCTTGTTATGCTGCGTACTCAGAGTTCAACTCCCTCCTTGAGTGCGTGCAACCGACTTGGGTTATTTTCAGGACCGGGTCTAGAGCATGCAACCAAAGGAACAGGGCTCAAACACAGGCTTGCCAGTCTAACATGTATACTACCACTAAAGATACAAGTGAAGGACACAGTACAAATGACATAGAACAAACACAGTATCATTACATCAGAATAGGAGTTGGACTACAGGGGACCAGGTAGTTGCAGGTGTCACCCAAGTGTGGGAGGCGTCCCGTCAGCCATGCGCTCTTGGGGGAGGCGCCCTGGTTGTGTGAAGAATCGTCCGGTGTGGGCTGCAGGGTGGCGTCGGGGGAGGCTTCTCTCTGGTGGGGTCCTCGGTGCATATGGCGGCCCTTGGGACTGGGGCCGAATAGGGCAGGCAGGCATGTAGCTCTGCACCTGCCCTTGGAAGAGGAGGACGGCTCGCTGGTGGGCCTGGGTAGGTCCCAGCCTGGAGTCCTAGGGACGTCCTTCGGTGACTGAGGGCTTCAGTCTCGTCGGCGTCAAGAGGCCATCAGGGGCTACCTGTGGCATATCGTCCTCAGGGAGTTGGAGAGCGGTTGGCGATGTCGGGGCACCGGCTGTAGTGAGCACACTCCCAGGCTCACGATGGGGCCATTCCAGACACTCTCCAACAAGGACTCCGCTGGGGGGCAACCTCCGCCTCTAGGGGTGTGGGAGTAGCGAGAGGGGCGTCCCACTCGGCTTCTGGAGGAATGAGGCGAGCAAGTGATGCCACCTTCAAAGGGGTAGCAGACAAGAGAAGTATGGTGGATGTTCCAGGGGTAGCAGACGAGAAAAGTACGGTGGATGTTCCCTCCCCGACGGGCTTGGTGGGTGCTGCTGCGATTCCACTAGTCCCTGGGTCGGCAGATGAGGGAAGTACGGTGGACATTCCCTCTCCGGCAAGCACAGTGGGCATTGCTGCGGTCCTGCTCCTGGTGGGGCTGCAGACAAGGGAAGTACGGTGGACATCCCCTCCCCGGCAAGTATGATGGACGTTGCTGCGGTTCTGCTTTGCACTGGGAGGACAGGTGAGGGAAGTACAATACGGTGGACGTTCCCTCCCCAGCAAGCACAATGGGCACTGCTGCAGTCCAGCTCCCAGCAGGGTGTTGCAGATGAGGGAAGTACGGTGGATGTTTCCTCCCAGGCAAGCCCAGTGGACGTTGCCACAGTTCCGTTTTGCCCTAGGAGGACAGGTGAGGGAAGTACGGTGCACGCTCCCTCCCCGGCATGTACAGTGGATGTTGCCGCAGTCCTGCTTAGCTCTGGGAAGACAGGTGAGGGAAGTACGGTGGACGTTCCTTCCCTGGCAAGTATGGTGAACATTGCCGCGGTCCTACTGGGGACTGTGAAAGCACAAGTCCCACTCTGATCCTGGCGAGCGCTGGCCCGGCTGGAGAGTAGTCTGCCGGGACTGCATTCCTCTGCTTGGCTCTGTTGAGGGGAAGAGGGGCGCAAGGTAGTGGGGGACATAGGCCCATCTAACTTGGAGCCTTTGCATGCCCTATGCACCTCCCTGTGGTTTCCTTCTGGGGTGGGTGTTGCGACACTCTGTCTGTGGCTCCTCCGTGGGGTTGGTGTTGCGCCACCCCTTCTGTGGTCTCCCGTTGGGGTGGGTATTTCAATGCTTATGATAGTTTTTTTTTTTTTTTTTTAAGGAATGACAGGATAGGAAAACTGTGAATCCTTTCATGTCTGTTGTTTTCCTGGAAAAAAAGATCCTAAAGAAAGGGAATTATTCATGTCACCATGTTCTCCTTGCAATGCCTTGTTTCGTTTTCGTTTTTGAAGGCTCCAACATGCTTGCATGTGTCGGCCTTGGTCACCTAATGGTGGCTCTCCACGCTGCTCGATCTCTGGCAGCCTCCCTATTCAGTCCCTTAACCCTAAGTAACATTTAATGACCTCGTCCCATGTCTTTCTCGGTCTACCCCTCCCGACCCCTCCCCGAATATTAACACTTCTCACCCTCTGCACCCAATTATCATCCCTCATCCTCTCCACATGTCCAAACCACCTCAGCCTACCTCTCCTCATCACAACACCAATACACTCCAGTCCCATCCTACCTCTCAACTCTTCTATCGTAAACCCAGCCCCCCCAGGCCTTGCACGCAGGGACGCACTGCACATCCACCTAATCATTGTCATTTCTGTACGTTTAAACCTGCGAATATCCTCTTCCTTTACTGCCCAGGTCTCACTACCATACAGCATCACACTCCTAACACATGCTGCATACAAAGACCCCTTAGCACATAAGGAGAGTCCTCTCAATGTCAGGAGAGGCAACAGCTCCCTGAACTTCTTCCAACCACTTCTCACTCTAGCAACCGAGCTAACTCCAGCCCCACCTCCGGCACATAACATGTCTCCCAGATAACAAAACTCCTCCACACACTCAAGAGACTCACCTGCAGATTCAACCCTCTCACGCCTAACAATCTCCACCTGCTCTCCCCGACACACTGCACACATGAAATCAGCATTATCTCACAGTCTACCTCTAATACCACTGCATCTCTTGTGCACCCATCTATCACAAACACTGCACAAGATGGAATTACTTCCCACACCCATGTGGCAAACTGCACATGGCCACTCTCCCTCTCCTCTGATTGTACCGCCACCAACCCTAGATATCATCACTTTTGTTTTATCTGCATTTACCCTTAAGCCCTTGTACCCTATACCATCTCTCCACTTCTTAAATCTTTCCTCAGCCTCCCCTTCATTCTCAGCAATCAACACCAAATCATCAGCATACAACATCTCCCATGGGAGTCCCTCTCTGAAGTCACGTGAGAGGGCTTCGAGCACCATGATAAACAACAAGGGACTCAAAACTGACCCCTGATGCACACCAACATTCATGGGAAACTCATCACTCAAAACTCCATTCACTCTTACCCGGGTGCGAGCACCCACGTACATGGCCATAACCACCCTAACCAGCCACTCTTCCAACCCCTTGCAGGGGTGGATAAATTACCGAGCATAATTACTAGGTTTTATATATATTGAAGGGATAATTTAATGGACAGATGAATAAAAACATACACATACAATAGTAAATATCCGTAATATTAGGATAATTTAGTTAAATAAAAGTTACCATGACATCCTACTTCTACAGTGTGTAATACGAAGTGGTGGAGACCATCATCCACTAGCTTGCTGTAGTGTTAATGCAGTCACCTTAGGATGTTTCCTAAGGTGACTCTACACTTGAGTGGCAAGCCTACTGGTTTCTGCAACCCAAGAAACCACTTACTTGGGTGGTAAACATTTAACCAAATAACGGAGTGAAGTGGAGTCTACTACGGTGCCCTTTCCAACTGGGTGGAAAAAAAAAAAAAAGAGGCATTCATCCAGGAATCAAACCTCCACACTCCTCCCATCCACTGCAAGGGAACATTGGTTCACTCCAGGCAAAGGTCCTGTAGGGGCAATTACTTGCCTGCAGTTGATGGGTTTGCTCAATCAGACTGACCAGGGTTACTCTACTATTACTGCTGTACTACTCTACTGTTACAACTGCTACTTCTTCAGGCAGTCATTTACTTACCTATACCAAGCGAATCTCTTCCTCAGTTGAACTTTTCATGACTGCACATATACTGTGCAGTGATAACACTATACAGGTTCACACCTTCAAAACTTTACAGAAATTGAAGTGCTGAAAAGATTAACGCTGTTCATATGCAAGAAAACACTCCTGGCTGAAGCTGGGTATATAGCCTTGAGAGACTTGGCCTGGTGCGTCGGTAGTGCTTGTGATGCGTAGGTGGTAGTGGTGTATGAGTGGTGATGGCTGTGAAGATGTCTGGGTGGTGGTGGTGATGATGGTGTCTGGGCGGTGATGATGATGATGGTGTATAAATGGTGGTGATGATGATGATGTATGGGTGGTGGTGGTGATGATGGTGTATGGGTGGTGGTGGTAATGATGATATATGGGTGGTGGGGGTGGTGAAGGTGTTTGGGTGGTGGTGGTGATGGTGTCTGGGTGGTGGGGGCGATGATGGTGTTTGGGTGGTGTTGGTGTTTTTTTTTTTTAAGGCAAGGAAGAAGTCACCAAAGGCCAGGACACTGTATAAGATTGTTCCCTCCAAGAAAAAACAAAAACAAGATAACAGTGAGCCAAATTCAAGATCCATTCATTTGGAGATGCCTGGACACATTGAAAGACTGGAGATAAGAGGTAGTAGGAATACAGACAGAGGGAGATGTAACAGTTGATTCTTGCATTAGTGTGCTGGACAGAAAAGGGATGAGAGTTTGTTGCCAGATGGGTGCTACATGCCCGCTGTAGTGATGGAGGGATGCAAGCAGACAGTTCAGAAGAGCAGTGACCATTGAAGCAGCAGTAGAAAAGCAATAAGATGAAACAGTGCAGCAAAGAGATAGAGGTTGAAGGGAGCCAGTAAGAGGAGTAGAGTTAATGTGACAAAAGCCTTTGACTCCACCTTGTTGAAAGGAGCTGTGCATGGGGGGGGCCTCCCCATACATAAGAGTTGTACTCTACATGGGTGAATAAAACCTGTGTATAAAGTCAGCAACTGTGCAGGGGTAAAGAAGGTAGAGAGGTTAAACAATCTTTCCAAGATAAATCCTGAGAGAATGAAATCCCAAGTATGTTCAAAGATGATGAAGGACTGGGATTTGTATTGTTAAAAATTAGAGGATGTTCCTGTGGTAGATTTTGATGAGTTGAAAAATGCAAAAACTGTTTCTGATGCACCAAAACCAACAAGTTTACTTTTACTCCAGTCAGAGATATGAGTCAAGTCAGACATTAAGTGTGTCATAGCCTTATCCCTTTGTCGCAGTACCTGCTGAGATGGACGCTGCAGAAAGCGGATGGAAAGATGAAGGGTGGAGTCATCCGCGTATGTGTGAATAAGGTTATAAGTACAGTGCTTCCTCCAATTTTGCGAGAATATGGTCGACAAAAAACCTTGCAAAATCGAAATTCGCAAAGTTTAAATAATTAAATATATGCAATAAAGGTAAATTGGTCGACATCACCCCAAGGTAAGCACTTTTTCCCACTCTTTCTCTTGATTCTACCTCTTAATTTTATGATGATAAATGAAACAAACATGGACTGATGTATTGTACAGTAATATTATTATGAAAACATCATAGGTAAGAAACATAAAAAAGAAAAAAAATGCATATTTACACTGATGTGAAGACTGGCGTGGTGTACGGGACTGGTGGCGGGGCAAGGCTTGGGTGCGACTACTGTGGTGTAAACAAACGTGGGGGGCGGCAGAACACCGAACTAGGAGGCACAGTACACCCAGCGAACCACGACGTCACTACTCCGCGTGGCAAAGTAGTGCGGGAAGACAACTTTCCCACCACTCAACCTCGCAATGTGTGTGATCGCTCGCAAAGTCCATAAATGTTTAAAAATAAATGACTTGGAACTACCTCGCAAAATTGGTGATTCGCAAAGTTAAAGTTCGCAAAGTTGAAGGATGTACTGTAGCTCAGATTACTGATCAACAGAAGGAAGAGAGTTGGTGATAAAACAGAACCCTGAAGAACACCACTATTGATAGCCCTAGGAGGAAAATGGTGGCTGTCTACAATAGCAGCTATAGAATGATCAGAAAGGAAGCTAGAGAAGGAACAGACAGAGGGACAGAAACTGTAAGGGCAGATTGGAAATTAAAAATTTATGACAGACTCAGTGGAATGCCTTTGAGATGTCAAGTGCAATGGCAAAGCTTTTACCAAAGTCCCAAAAGGAAGATGACAAGGAATCTGAAAGGAAAGTGAGAAGATCATCAGTGAAGCATCCCTGGCGGAACCCATACTGACAATCTGGAAGGTTATGATAGGAAAGGTGCTTTAAAATTTTTTTGTTAAGAACCGATTTAAAAACTTTTGAAATACAGAATGTTAAAGCACGTCAGTGATAGTTAGCAGGCTGGGGATGGTCCTCCTTCTTTCAGACAGGCTGAATGAGAGCCAACTTCTAGCAAGAAGGAGAGGTACAAGTCGTCAAAGGCGAAAGAGTTTATCTTGGCGTGGTGTAAGTACAAAAACTCAGTTCTTAAGGACAACAGGAGGGAACCCATCAGACCCACATGCCTTATTATTGAGGCCAGTGATGGGAGAAAACACATCAATTGGAGAAATTTTAATGTCAGCCATGAGGAAGCCAGAGGAGGGAAATGATGAAGGAAGAGCACCAAAAACATCTACGGTGGAACTGGAGGAGAAAGTCTGAGCTCACATGCTTATATCATGAAATGTTTACCAAGACTCCTGCTCTGTCTGGTAGTAGCTTACTTTTTCTACCTGGCCTAGGGGTACATTAGAAGATGGTCAGAAGTAAAGCAAGAGGGCAAACGGGCCCTGGTAACCCTGGCACACAAGATCGCTGAGAGGGGTTGGGAAAGTGGAAGGGTACAGGTGGGCTGGGGCTAGCCAAGGATGGGAGTCACAGACAGGGTAAAAGGGAGCAGTGTGATCGGGTTGGAAGAAGAGGAGGAGTGATTATGAAAGAAGGGGAAGAGGGGTGTGGGACATTTAGGGTATAGGGCAAGGAAGAAGGAAAGGCTAGTGGGGTAATGACAAGGCAGGCATGTACTCATAGGTGCAGTATTGTACTGAAGATGACAGGTTCAGTAGAGGAGAGAAGGTTTCCATGAGGCAGAAGTGAGCTCAATTACTACACCTCCAGGAACACACACTGGAACAGTCTTCATTGTGGACAGGGAGGGCATAGATGACCTGCATATACCTGGGGCAGTGATGGACGATGTTGTAGTGATTGTGTATGGCCACATCCGGGATAATGTGGTGGTTAAACAGGTGTGCGAAGGAGGTTCCATCTCACATAATGAGTCTGCATACCATTGAGTTCAATCATCCCCATGAGTGTACAACCCTATTTGAGTCATGCTGTTCAGGTGCATGGGAGATATTGTGGGTCACATGGTGTTCATGTGAAGGGCAGAGGCACAGGGCAGTTTGTAGGAAGCCCTAGTCCTGCCTTATTCATTCCATGTGGTTATGCCTCAGATGCTTCACATAAAGGAAAGTATTGTCAGCACAGCACCATTTCCTCTGGGTGATAGGTCATGGCAATCATCATCCATGCACTTGATGTAGTCCTGCCTACTTCCTTTACCTTATATCATTTTTTTCTGTGTCTTCCCTTCTGTCTTCCTATTTCTCCCATCTTTCTTATCACTTATATTACTCTTCTCTCCACTTCACATGACTCTACACTGAGTGAAAAGCTTAATGGTTTCCTCTAACCCAGGAAACCATTTACAATGCTGGGTGGTAACCATATTAACAAATAGGGTGATGTGGAGTATACTATGGTGTCCCTATTCACTGGGTGGGGAGATGCAAATGTGGCATCCATCTGGGAACCAAATCTTCCCACTTTTCCTTATTTCTCACTCTGAGAAGGAACTGTCTTTTTTTTTTTTTTTTTTAAATGCATCCGACTGTGGGCATAGGCTTCACAGCCTGCTATCAAGGCCCAGCAGTCCTCCTACATACCATACACCTTTACATGTCACCACTTCGGTGCTAACACCCACCATCCATATTGAATACAGGCTAGGGCTGTCTCATACAGGACTGGTGTATTGGTATTAGCGGAGGTAATTTTACGACATGTCGGCAGATCTTCTGGTAGATCAGTAAAGCTTGATTTAACAAAATTCAAATCCTTAAACTGTTCCCTGCCCCAGCGAGGATTTGAACCTGGGTCCGTTAGGACTGCAAGCCACCTCTCTACCGATCTACAGCAAGGGGACATCAGTTCATTGTACAGAATGGCCCAGCAAGGGTGGTTGCTTGCCTGCAGTCGACAGGTCTGCTCGGCCAAACAAACTGGGGTTACTGAACAACAACAATGCCACCATCCCCTCTCAGAAAAGATCATGTGCAGAATGGTGAGCTGTCTTCCAGCAGTATTACTGCTGTATTCTGAAGAATGTCTAAAGGCCATACACTACTGGAAGTTCCAATGTTTGTCCTGTGAGGGATATATATATACAGTGCTAACTCAAGTCCATAACCAACATAAGTTCATAACTTACTAATACATCTAATACACCATGGACTGCCACTATAAACCATTACACAAGTAGTTGAATATTTAGTCAAACTTAGTGGGAAAAAAAAAAAAAATTGGTGATGCAACTGAAAGAATTACAGTACAAGGCCAAGAAGTATTCGCATTTCCCTTTTGCAATGCCACTTTCCTACATAAACACTACTCAGTTGTAATTTACAGCTGCAAAAATATTAACTTTTCTTGCTAAACTGCTGTCATGGTTACAGTTTTGCTACCCAAAATGAAAGAAATACATTCTGTGCTTTTATAGCTAGATACCTAAATCTCACATGAAGTGGCCATAAACTAACTGTCTTAATGTCACCCTGTCCTCTACCATTTGGCTGCAAAAGCAAAAATGCAAAACCTGTGTAAAGACTTTTTTTTTTCACACTGGGAAAGGTCCTGTGGCAGGAATTTGCACACAGTAGTGGTGAACATTGCGGATATTAAAGACTCATGGACAGAGCATTACAGCCGGTTGTTGAATGAGGAGTTTGACTGAGACAGGGAAGGTTTGGAGCCTGCAGATCCAGTGTTTGGCCCTTAGCCTTTAATTGATGCTTCTACTATCAACGGGGCAATAGGCAGGATGCAGGTGGAGAGGGCAGCAGGTGTATATGAGCTGACTACTGAAGTGTTGAAACCTCAGGAAATATAGGAGGGACGTTAGTCACTGACTGGATAAATACGATTATACATGAGGGTGTTGTCCCTGATGATTGGTTGAAGAGTGTAATTGTAAATGTGTACAAAGGGAAGGATGATGCTCTGGAAAGAGGAAATTATAGAGGCATAAAGCTTTTAGACCAGATAATGAAGGTAATGGAGAGAATTCTAGAAGGTATAATTAGCGAAGGAGTGAATATTGATGAGATGCAGCTTGGGTTCATGCCATGCAAAGGGACCACTGATGCCATATTCATTGTTCGACAGCCTCAGGAAAAATATATAGGAAAGATAAGAGAACTGCACTTTGTGTTTGTTGATTTGGAGAGGGCCTTTGACAGTTCCTAGAGAGGTGGTGAGGTGGGCAATGAGAAAGCTTGGGATCAAGGAGTAGCTGATTAGGGTGGTTATCTACATGTACTGTATGTGGGTGCTCGCACCCAGGTAAGGGTGAATGGAGATTTAAGTGATGAGTTTTCTGTGAATGTTGGTGTGCACCAGGGGTCAGTTTGGAGCCCCTTGTTGTTTATCATGGTACATGAAGCCCTCTCACATGATTTCAGAACTGGAATCCCATGGGAGATGTTGTATGCTGATGATTTGGTGTTGATTGCAGAGAATGAAAGGGAGGTGGAGGAATGATTTAGGAAGTGGAGAGATGGCATGAGGCACAAGGACTTAAGAGTAAATGCAGATAAAACAAAAGTGATGGTATCTGGGGTTGGTGGCAGTACTGTCAAAGAAGAAGGAGAGTGGCCATGTGCAATTTGTCACAAGGGCATGGGAAGTACTTCCATCTTGTGCAGTGTCTGTGACAAGTGGTTGCATAAGAGATGTAGTGGTATTAGAGGTAGACTATGAGATAATGCTGATTTGATGAGTGCAGTGTGTCGGGGAGAGCAGGTGGAGATTGTCGGGTGTGAAAGGATTGAACTTGCTGGAGAGTCTCTTGAGTGTGTAGAAGAGTTCTGTTTTTTGGGAGACATGTTATGTGCTGGAGGTGGGGCTGGAGCTAGCTCTGTGGCTAAAGTGAGGAGTAGTTGGAAGAAGTTCAGGGAGCTGTTGCCTCTCCTGACATAGAGAGGGTTCTCCCAACGTGCTAAGGGATCTTTATGTGCAGCGTGCTAGGAGTGTAATGCTGCATGGTAGTGAGACTTGGGCAGTAAAGGACGAGGATATTCGCAGGCTCAAATGAACAGAAATGACAATGATTAGGTGGTTGTGAAATGCATCCCTTAGTGTGAGGCCTGGAAGGGCTAGGTTTATGACAGAAGAGTTGAGAGGTAGGATGGGACTGGAGTGTATTGGTGTTGTGATGGGGAGAGGTAGATTGACATGGTTTGGGCATGTGGAGAGGATGGGGAATGAAAACTGGGTGCAGAAAGTGACAAGTGTTAAAATTAGGGGTAGGGTTGTGAGAGGTACACTGAAAAAGATCTGGGATGAGGTCATTGAGTGTGACTTCAGAGATATGAGACTGAACAGAGAAGCTGGCAGAGATCAAGCAGCATGGACAGACACCGTTAGGTGACCAAGGCTGATGCAAGCAGCATGTTGGAGCCTTCAAAAACAAACAAACGAAACAGCACAGTCTGGATGATTATGAATGCAGAAGGCAATGTGATTATGGATCATTTACCATTTCCTAAACATTAAACAAAGAAGTAAAATGCAGTAACCTAAGTGCTATACTCATCTCACTTTAACCTGGCCTAAAATTGCTATGTCTCCATCTTGAATGCTGAGGTGTAACAGCATACTACCTCTAGAATATGAGAGTTATGAAGAAAGGCTCTGAAAAAAACAACAAGCCAAAGTATTGTTTTTTTCTGTCAATGAGCTACATGAATTATCAAAAGGATGAGAACCTTGGCCATGTTAAAATGAAAGAATTACAGTATAGCGATCTGATGGCTCAAAGTAGTCTGTTATGAAGAAGAGTTCATTCAAAATGATAATGAACTTACAAGTTATAAGAACTGGATGCCATAGGCATCTCAGAACTGAACTTAATAAAAAGATATAAACTGGATGTCATAGGCATCTCAGAACTGAAATTCAGACTAATGTTTGGCTCTACCAAAATATATTTTGTGAAAACAAGTGATTAGGAAATTGGTCAATAATGGATAAGATTAACTTGGAAACCTGAATTATCAACAAATTATCAGCCAGTGAAATTAATTAATTAATGCACAATTAATCTTTTCTGACATGCCTGATAATTCATTCTGACCAATATACTACTTATCAAACTATCATCAAAGTACCACTCTGACCTCACAAAACCATACAATATCCTTATTCAGAACTTCCAGTTCTTTAAGAACAGCAACTAATTTTGTTTCACTAGTCAGAATTAAGACACTGCTCATTCCATGGACCAATATTCAGAGGCAACCTGACCACTATAACCAATGATTCTTAGCACCACTTGCTCTGATGCAGGGCCTGACTGCTGCCACGACCATTTGCACCGCCACTGCTGGGAACCTGGTGTCACTGATTGTTGAGGTTTGTCACAGTGGTTAAGAAGAATTTGTACCACTGTATCAGTCCATATTAGGTCCACTGCACAACTGGATCTTCTCCATGGAGAAAGAGATATAGCCAGAATTAATTCTAAACCATGCTGGCAAAGTATATATGGGGAAGGGCTGTCGGTAGGAGGGGTAATGGATGCAATACTGAAGTACCGAAATGGGTAAGCCTGTTTGTGTTTGAGTTTGTAGTCTGTACAGTATGTGCCATCAATAGAACCAACAGTGTAAAAACATAATGCATGTGTACAACCCATGGTTTCATGTAACTCAGGAAACCGTCTGCAGTTCTATGCAGGGTGGTAACCATATAACCAAATGATGCCTGGTGGTCTAGTGGGTTAGGGCACTAAAACTGGATGTAACCTGCAAGGGTTTCCATCTGAGGAGCGGTTGCAGTTTCTTGCTTGCACAATGCTACTTAGAGGCAAGTGAGGTTGGTCACTTTTGCCTTAAATGTTGGAACTCAGAGTAGCCTAGCCCCAGACCCCTAAGCTCCTGTTTTCATGCAGCAGTTGGGAAGTGGATGATGATGATGATGATAACTTTCAAAGTCTGCCATGGGTTGGATTCACACCCTAAACTCGAAGCACACACATTGTCAGATGAATACTCTAAGATTAAGCCATCACAAATCCACTTGAGAAAAAGGGTTAAACCAATACCTTGCAGGACCAAGTCATACTGAAATAGCATGGGGATCAATTTTCATCTAATACCTAACCGTGAACATGACTACTAAAGTTGCACTCGACTAGTACTGAACAGCGTCACCAATCTGAGATACACACCCTTGTCTACCATGCAAAGTATCATTCCCATACTTAGATCATTCAAGTTACTACCACATATATTTATTAATGAGCCGGGGGCCTAAGGCAGTCATAGGAAGGAACACTGTATTCTAATGCCTCAGTTCATGACTTGCTAATAAACTTCCGAAATAACACTGAGGGTTCAGTACTTCTGCTCTCGTATTTTACAGCAACTGGAGGCGAACTGGTAGCTTGTCTTAAGAGGGCATGGAGTCTGAGGTGTTGCATTGTCTGAAAACCTGTCCAGTCACGAATAACATGTGTGGACTTATCACAATATGCATACAGCTGAACTTGTAGCACATTATTGGTGAATTTCAATCAGCGAGAAAAGAAGTAAGTAAAGTGTTCATTTGTATGTTTCTGTGGTAGCACAAATAATCCCTCATTATTTGATTGCAGATGGTACAACTTCAAAAATTATTATAAAATAAATTATTTAAGAAGTGTCAATGTACACCCACTAAATCATCCTTTGTGATCAAATAATGCTGCTTTAAACAATTAATTAGAATGGTAATGAATGATAAGATCAATAACATTTTATCAGTACTAGTAATTATTTATGCACAATGCTACACTTTCATATACCATTTACATTAAATAGGGTATATTGTAAAAATATTTCACCATGTATATAATTCTTAAATATTTTACTAAAATGTACACAACTTACATACAACACTTGCACCCTCTCCTCACTAACCCCTTCTTCACAACGACATATTTTTGTGTTTATTTTGCAACCTCTGGACGATTCTGTTCGGCTTATGAGAGACTTTTCAGTCAGATATGGCCTTATTCAACTCTTTAACTGTTGAGGTAAATAACATCACTGAAGAAAATCATCCAGTGCTATTAAGAATAAACTAACTGATGTCCTCAGGCTGAAGGGGTTAACAAGGGCATACTAATTTCTAAGCTTATTCAATCATACTGTAGTTAGACAAAAATATTTAAATACAGTACAGTATTGGTACAGTGTAACAAATATCCTGTACCTCAATTTATGGTGTCTATTACATCTCCCATTTACATTCTTTCTTCAGTTTCTTCATTAAATACATTTCCTTCACATATGCACCTTTCCAGTTGGTTGTCTAATATCTTCTACAAGTTCCTACTCTTCACCATTAAAGATCTAAAGTATTATAAATGGAAATCTATAGAGGGTAAAATTTCTTAACCCAACATCCACTGGTTTCCAGGCTTACATCTCATTATTTCTGCTCTTCTTCTGACCACCATATTTTTCTTTTCATATCCATGGTCTTCTGCTTGATAAGCTTTCCAAGACAGCTTCTCTTTGTAAAGTACCTCACTAAAATGGTTTCCTATCTTGCCTCTCCCATCACATGAGTTTTTTCTTCCTAATACTTCTAGTGTTATTGGTTATTTTCCTTTCCACTAACTACATCATCATCATTATCATCATCTCTGTCACCTTGCTTACTCCTGCAAATCCCTGAACAGAGAATGGCCCTAACAGAAATACCTTCAGGATGACTTGTCCTCACACACCTCTATCACTCTCTCAAACACTCCTCCTCTTCCTCTTCCTTCTCTTTCACTAATGCACTGCTTCATTCTCCTCCATAACACATAAGGTATGCCTCTATCAACAGCCTTTTATCACAGTCTATCACCATGGTTTCATATCCTGAGTGTCTTGCGTGGGAGACCCTCCATGGCAGCCTCTACACTAGCCAAAAAGGAAGCAGAATTGTGAATGTTTGATCCTCCAAGCAGTACCTTTACACCAGGGTTGTTGATGTTAAACTGATGCACTGCCAGGGATTCCTCGTATGTTGCCCCACCCACCAAGAACACCACTATGTTCTGAGGTCTGTGGAAAAAATTAATTGGTCCTGGATGGATAGAGTTTAGCTTTCACCATGAAGGGTATATAAGCTGTAAACTATCTTACTACTGCGTTTGAGTGATAAGTTTTGTATGTGATGGTTCCTGGCCCTAATATTATTCTTGTTATCTTAAGATGATTACTTTCTATTCAACTCTGAAAAGATGTCTAGCAGTGAACGGGTTGCTGAAAGCTACATCTTCCCCATTCTGTTAAAAAAAAACTCTTAAACTAGACATACAGTCTGATAGCAACAAGAATAAAATACAAGCTATATCA
>JAGKTI010010820.1:0-10834 GCA_018397915.1 Birgus latro
ATTCTTCCCCATTGCTTATATATTCATTTATGTCTATTTTCTCCTTCCCTGATATACATTTGTGTAGCATAATCATGTCTCCTCTTTTCATTCTGTCCTGTAGTGTTGGCAGATTCAGTTTTTCTAGTCTTTCTTCATAGCTTAGATCCCTTGAGCTTGGTACCCATCATGCAGCAGCCCACTGAACTTTTTCAGTCTTATCTATGTGTTTCATGAGATGAGGATTCCAGACTACTGATGCATACTCCAGGGTTGGTCTGATGAAGGATGTTATTATCTTGCTCAGCATGTCTTCATATATGTATGTGAATGCTATTCTCATATTTGCAAGCAGTGTATACATGTTCCGTACGTTCTCATTTATGGGCTCAGCCGGAGATAGTCTGTTATTGATAATCACACCTAAGTCCTTCTCTCTTTCTGATATACGTAGGGTATAATTTCCTAACTTATAATCCCAATCTGGACTTTTCCCACTTTTACCAAACTTGATTACATGACATTTGTCCACATTGAATTCCATTTGCCATTTATTACTCCATTCATGAAGTTTATTTAATTCTTCTTGTAGCTCTTTACACGAATCTGTGTTAGTAATTCTCCTTTGTATTTTTGCATCATCCGCAAACATATTTAAATAGCTTTCGTTTCCAATTACTTTGTAAAAATATGTGTTCTTCTCTTTCGCTGATCTTCTCTTATTCTTTGTTTTTGCCTCCTCCCTCTTCTCATATAGTAATCCCAGTTCCTCTTAAGGTAGGCATCTTTCTATCCATACATTTTTGAAATTCTCTATTTCCAAAAGTTTGTTTGCATTTTCCAGTATTTCCTTCACAGTGTTTACACTCAGATTTTTTTTTTTAATGCAAAGAAGAACGAACCACAGGCCATGGGCCTGCATACTGTTCCTTCCAAGAAAATACAAAAAACAATATAAAAGAGAGCCAAATTCAAGATCTGTTTATTTCGAGATGCCTGAACACACTGCGTTTGAAAGACTGGAGATCGTAGGAAGTAGGGAATACAGACAGAAGAAGACAGTTCCAGGGTTGACCAGTTGCATAAATGAAGGACTCAGAGTAACGCTTAACTCTTGCATTAGAGAGTTGGAGAGAAAAGAGATAAGGGTTTGTTGCTAGACGGTGCTACGTGCCCGTCGGAGAGGTGGAGGGATGCAAGCAGACAGCTCAGAGGAACAGTGGTCAATGAAGTAGCGATAGAAAAGAGATAAAGATGCAACAGTGCGGCGAAGAGACAGAGGTTGAAGGGAATCAGAAAGAAGAGGAGAGTTAAAGAGACAAAAAGCCTTTGACTCCACCCTATTGAGAAGAGCTGCAGTTGGGGAGCCTCCCCACACATGAGAGTTGTCCTCCATACACGGACGAATAAAACCCGTGTACAAAGTCAACAACTGTGCAGGGATAAAGAAAGTTCGGAAACGGCACAGCACACCTAATCTCTTTGAAGCAGATTTCACAAGAGATGTAATATGTTCTTTCCAAAATAAATCCCAAGTGAATGAAACTCCAAGCAAGTTCAAAGATGATGCAGGACTGAGCTGGACATTATTAAACATTAGTGGGTAATCCTGTGGAAGATTTTGTCGGGTTGATAGGTGTAAGAACTGAGTCTTTGATGCAATAAAAACAAGATTATTTTTACCCCAATCAGAGATACGAGCCAAGTCAGACATTAGGTGTGCCATAGCCTCATCCCTTGTTTGTTGAAGTAACTACTGAGATGGACGTTGCGGGAACCAAATGGAAACGTGAAGGGTGGAATCATCAGTGTATGAGTGGATAGGGTTAGATGAACAGCTTAGAAGGTCACTGATGAATAAAAGGAAGAGGGTTGGTGATAGGACAGAGTCCTGAGGAACACCACTGTTGATAGATTTAGGAGAAGAGCGATGGCCGTCTACAACAGCGGCTATAGAACGACCAGAAAGGAAGCTGGAGATGATGGCACATATAGAAGGATAGAAACCGTAAGAGGGCAGTTTGGGAATTAAAGATTTATGCCAGACTCGATCGAAAGCCTTAAATGTCAAGTGCAATGGCAAAGCTTTCGCCAAAGGCCTGAGAGGAGGATGACCAGGAGTCTGAAAGGTAGGTGAGAAGATCGCCAGTGGAGCGTCCCTGACGGAACCCGTACTGACGATCAGATGGAAGGTTGTGATAGGAAAGATGCTTAAACATTTTTTTTGTTGAGAATTGACTCGAAAACTTTTGAGACACAGGATGTTAAAGCAATTGGACGATAGAGGGTTGGGAATGGTCACCCTTCTTTGGCTGAATGAGAGCAAACTTCCAGCAAGAAGGAACGATACAAGTTGATAGACAATGGCGAAAAAGTTTACCTATGCAGGATGTAAGCACAGAAGCACGGTTCTTGAGGACAACAGGAGGGACTCCACCAGGCCCATACGCCTTGTTAGTATTGAGACCAGTGATGGCAGAAAATACATCAGCTGAAGAAATTTTAATGTCAGTCATGAGGAAGTCAGAGGGGAGAAGTGATGGAGGAACAGCACCAGAACTGTCTAAGGTGGGATTGGAGGAGAAAGTCTGAGCGAAGGGATCTGCTTTATCAGTAGAAGAAATAACTACATAGCCATCAGAGTAGAAAAGAGGAGGGAAGGATGATAATGTAAAGATATTAGAAAGGTTTTTGGCAAGGTGCCAGAAGGGGCGGGAAGAATTCGACTTGGAGAGTTGAGAGCATTTAGTACTAATGAATTTTTTTTAGCAGAGCGAAGAACAGACTTGGCATGATTCCGGGCAGAAACATAAAAAAGATGTGATTCAGGGGTGGGTTGGCTCTGGTACCTTTTATAGACCCTCTCCTTGTTGCAGACAGCATTAGAACAAGCATGATTAAACCAAGGCTTTCTTGCATTAGACAAACGATACGAGATAGGAATGTATTCTTCCATGCCTGAGAGAATAGCCTCCATAATGCACAAGGCACACTCAGATGGATCCTGGCCATGGAAGCAATAATCATTCCAGGGAAATCAAAGAAATACTGCCTGAGGGCCTCCCAATCCGCAGCTCCAATGAGCTTTGCATCGCTTCATTCACATGGATTATCTTCTCCTCAGTATCACTGCTCTGATCCATCCGATTGCTTACTTGCCTAATTGTCTCTGTATCATTTCTGAACTCTTCCATAATACTCTCGTGGTTGACAACTGTATTTGCCATTTCACTAACCTTCCTGCTAAGTAAACTCTGTCAGTTCATCTATTGTTGTGTCTTCTGTGTTGTTACTAATTTTTCATATTCTTCCTTCTGCATGTGAAATTGCTTCTTAATTTCGTCCATTTCACTCTGAAATGCCTTTTCCAATTTGTTTACTCGTTCTAACAGCTTATTTTACGTCTCCATTTCACCCAGTTGCTGGTAAAAATCATCATCTTGTTTTCTACCTTTATCCTTTTTCTTAGCTCCTTCCAAATTTGCTTTATAAAAGTAGGTGGACATCTTGTGGTACTAAGAGTAAAGATTCTACTTTGCAGACTAAACACAAACAGCTAACGAGCTTGCTGAGTGCATTCCTCTACTACTTTGTTTTATTATGTTAACTGAGCAACACTCTTACTTAAAACCTCCTCTTTTATACTAGGACACCATTTAGTTTAACCTGGTACCGAACTTGACTCATATAAAGATATTGTTTAAGTATGGCCAGTTGTGGCTAGGTTGGCCAAGCTCAGAGCTATGTGTCATACGTCCTGCCTGCACGGCGTCTCAAGTGTTCTTACCTAATTGTTCTTACCTAACTGTATCTTTACAGGAATGAGTCAAGCTCGTATTGTCACGTGTCTTAAACCATTTTCATCATACATCTTAAATTTATGAATTGTTTTTGAACACACTATTTCATTCGGTAGTGCATTCCACTGATCAATTGCCCTATTTGGGAAATTAAATTTCCTTACGTCTTTATCACCTCTCTTTTAATGCAGATTTTTCCAGTGTCCTCTTGCTGATGCTTCCCCATAGGTTATATATTCATTTATGTCTATTTTCTCCTTCCCTGATAAGCATTTATATAACATAATCATGTCTCCTCTTTTCCTTCTCTCGTGTAGTGTTGGCAGATTCAGTTTTTCTAGTTACTCTTTCTTCATAGATCCCATAACCTTGATACCCATCTTGTAGCAGCCCTTTGAACTTTTTCAATCTTATCTATATGTTTCTTGAGATGAGGATTCCAGACTATTGATGCATACTCCAGGGTTGGTCTGATGAAGGATTTTATTATCTTGCTCAGGATGTCTTCATATATGTATGTGAATGTTATTCTCATCTTTGCAAGCAGTGTATACATGTTCCGTACATTCTTATTTATGTGGTCAGCCGGAGTTAGTCTGTTACTGATACTGAAACCTAAGTTCTTCTCTCTTTCTGACATATGCAGAGTTTTACTTCCTAGCTTATAATCCCTATCTGGTCTTTTCCCACTTTTACCAAACTTGATTACATGACATTGTCCACACTGAATTCCATTTGCCATGTATTACTCCAATAATGAAGTTTATTTAATTCTTCTTGTAGTTCTTTATAAGAGTCTTAGTTAGTAATTCTACTTTGTATTTTTGCATCATCCGCAAACATATTTAAACACTGTAGCTTTCATTTCCAGTTTACTAGCTATGTCATTAACGTACACTAAAAACATTACTGGTGCCAACACTGAGCCCCATGGAATTCTGCTAGTCACTTCCCTCCATGATGAGTAGTTTCCTCTTAGTACTGTTCACATTTCCCTCTTCCTAAGAAAATCTTACATCCAACAGTACAGTTTGCCTCGGATTCCTCCTTGATGGTACAGTTTCCATTAAAGTCTTTGGTGCGGTACTCTGTCAAATGCTTTCTTGAAATCTAGATAGATACTGTCCACCCATCCTTCTCTTTTCTGTAGGGTTTCTGCAACTCTGTCATAGTAGCTTAATAGATTAGTAACACATGACTTTCCCTTTCTGAAACCAAATTGCCTTTCTGTTACCATATTGTGTTCTTCTAGATGGTTTACCTAAACTTTACCTAAACTTTTCTTATCAGCTTGTCCAGTATCTTACTTACAACACTGGTTAGTGATACTGGTCGGTAGTTGAGTGGATTTTGTCTATTCCCTTTCTTGAATAAGGGGACAATGTTTGTTTTCTTCCAAATATCAGGTAGTTTACCTTGACCCAAGGATTCCTTAAATATTAAATATAATGGTCTACTTAACCCCTTTGCACATTCATGTAGCACCCAACATGAAATTTCGTCTGGACCATTTGCTTTCCCTTTGTCCGATTTACTTAACTCCTCCTGTATTTATTTTTCTGATATTTGTATATCTGGTAATATGTTTGGGCATGAATGCTCTGTATCATCCCACTCAAAATTATTGTCATCCGTAAAAACGTATTGGAAATTCTTATTTAGTGCTTCACAAATATCTTTCTCTTGTGTATAAAGGATCCCTTCATCCGTAATGGACTGTTTTTTGTCTTTTACTTTGGTTTTGCTTCGGATGTAGCTGTAAAATATCTTCGGTTGATCACTACTTTTGTTAATGATGTCCTCCTCAAACTGTTTTTGGGCTCCTCTCATCCTTGTGTATTCATTTCTGCGCCTGTTTATAGTTGTTATATGTCCTCTCACTATTGTGTCATTTCTGCTTCTTTGTACAGAGGGATGTAATTTTGGACTCCTATTTCATAAAGTTCAGATTTTTCTGTATATAACATTTAAATCATGTCCTCTAAGCTCTTTTTCCCAATCTATTTCTAACAAGTATTTCTCTATGTCATGGTAGTTTCCCTTTTTATAGTTAAGGCTCTTTTTGTAGCTTTCATTACTGTTAACTATGTCATATGCAATCCCTAAGTGCAATTTAATACTGCATGGTCGCTTCTGCCGAACGGAAGGTGATATATAATACAGTCAATATAATTTTCATGCCTAGTAAATATAAGATCTAGTACTGATGGAACATCTAGTCCCCTATTTCTGGTGCTTTCTTTTACATGTTGTGTTAGGAAAAACTCCTGCACAAGGTCCAGGAGGTTTTGGTCCCAACAGCTTTCCTGGCTTTTTAAATCTAGAGTATTCCATTTTATATGTGTATTGAAATCTCCAAATATTATCATTCTTTCAGATTTCTCCTTCATTCTATGTAGTAATGCTCTTAAACTCTGAATTGTACTCGCTGCCTGGTCTTCATATTCACCTTTTCCCAAATGTTTGATCTGGGTGGCATGTATAGATTTGCCACAATTATTTTCCCTTCAGACGTACTAATTTCTACTTCGATCAATTCTACCTGTGAGGGTATATCTAGTTCTATTTCTCTGACTTGCAGATTTTTCTTTGTTAATATCATAATTCCTCCTTTTTTTAAGCCCCTATCTCTTCTCCATATATTATACTCCTCTAGGTTTAGGGTATCGTTTGATATCCTTGATATTAATTTTGTTTCAGATAGGCAGACAATATGTGGTTCCTTTTCTTTAATATAATCATTCATCTCTAGTAATTTAGATACCATTCCATCGACATTGGAATACCGTACATAAACTTCATCATCTTGTTTACATACTTGTCATGATTGGAGTCTACTACCTTCCTTCTTTTTATTCCCTCCTGTTTATGTACCACTTTCATGCCTGCAATCCAATTACTTTGTAAAAAAAAAAAAAAATTTCTCTTTCTCTAATCTTCCCTCATTCTTTGTTTTTGCCTTCTCCCTCTTCTCTTTAAGTAAACCCAGTTCCTTTTGAGTTAGGCATCTTTTTATCCATACATTTTTGAAATCATCTTTTTCCAAAAGTCAGTTTGCATTTTTTTGTATTTCCTCCACAGCATTTACATTCTGGAAGGTTAACTTCCAGAGGCCTTGATTTATTTCTCTCATATTTCCCTAGCCTTTTGTGTTTCTCTATGTCTTTACTACAGATTTCCTTTGATACTTCCTTTTTGTCTCTCGAAATCTTACTTTTTATTTCCTTCTCAATACCAGTGATTACTATAGATTTGTTGATGTCCGCTGAATCTTTGACCAGTTTTGGATTGTTTTGGATTATTTATTTCCTTTTTAATGCTATTTTCTTCAATTTTTGCTTCTTTCTTTACTTTCACCATTTCAGCATACGTGGTTTCCACATCATTTTTGTAGCTTTGCATCGCTTCATTCACCAGGCTTATCTTCTCAACATCACTGCTATGATCTGTCACAGCGCTAGCCTGCCTAATTGTCTCTCTATTTTTGAACTCTTCCATAATACTCTCATGGTTGACAACTATGCTTGCCATTTCACTAATCTTCCTTCTCAGTGTACCAACCTCAAATAAAAGCTCATCTATTGTTCTTTCCTGTTAACTTCCTTTACTTATTTTTCATTTTCCTCCTTCTGCATGTGCAACTGATTTTTAATTTCATCCTTTTCTCTCTGAAATGCCTTCTCTAATCTGTGCACTCGTTCTGCCAACTTGTTGTACGTCTACATATCCACCAGTTCCGGAAATCATCATCCTGCTTTCTACCTTTATCCTTTTTCTTAAGTAAACATGGTGCTCATCTTGTGGTACTATGAGAAGAATGTACTCACAGTTTACATTCCTGCACGCCGTAGCCAACACACTAAACAGCTGATTTGCTTGTTTGGCGCATCTGCACTATTTGCTGTATTCTGTTATTGGAACAACACTTTTTACTTAAACTTTCTCTTTTATGTTAGAACAATATTTAGTTGGACCTAGTACAGAGCTTGACTCATATAAAGATACTTTTTAGGTATGGGCTATCTGGAGCCGATTTGGCTTGGTAGAGCGGCGCGGCACGTCTCGTCTCTTCCGTGTGTGCGTGTGTGTGTGTGTGAGTTTAATTAAACGGTTTTTTATATAAATGTCTAGACAGAAGGTTTTTGATAGATACGAGACTATCATAAATTTATAAGAAGGCACATATACATCCAACTTGTGGATTTTGCAGTTCTTTGTCTGCGCTGCTGGTATCCACACTATTACACATCTTGTGTCTTGACATCCAAATTTATGGCAGGTAGACTAACGATAAACTTACAGAAATTAATTCCTTCTTCCAAATTTGTTCATTACTCTTCTGTTCATCAAGCATGATCCTGTGACATACCATGATAGAACTATCTTGTATTGTACGGAAGTTACTCTTATCCAATACTGAAAATCCCCTAATTATAATGAAATTATTCCAGTGACTGATGGATCAAGATGGAAGCAATGACGGTGATCAGTTTTGCATTCAAAGTACTGGAGCTGAAAGCACTGGTTTACACTTCACTTATAACATGAATTAAGAGTGTGCTAGACTGATAACATTAACTATGATTAGACTGCATCTACATATACCATATTCTGTAGTCAGCTAATGACTGATCTCAACCATGTCCAACTATGAACCATTAATATGATATTCTTCCCAGAAAACTTTGCATGGCTGCTACTGAAGGAAGAAAGTATCTTGATACCAAGGGAAACGATCTTGGTAAAAGTTTTAATTTTATACCCGACAGTTACTGAACTGGATCCAGTATGTCTGATCAGAACTAAAGACAAACACTTGTAAAATATATCAGCATTTTAAGTTCTCACATCCTCAAACTTGTTTATCATGCACTACCTAGATAAAAGAAAAGAAAAATGCTGTGCTTTTTATAAGCATACAGAGGAAACAGTATATGAATCAAAATGTCTTCAACAACCTGGAATAGGCAGCCAAAATATGAACTTTCTCAAATGACATTATCAATGTATGATGTGAGGGACAGTGTCAGTGTGTACCTCCCCCATTCCAATTCCCAACATCTTGACACAAATCTACTGACCTGTATTATTGTATCACTGTATTCCTAAATACACACAAGGCTGGATGAAAGGAAGGCATATAGTTTGTTGCTGTGATTATCACACGACATTGTAACAAACAATAAAACATTATTTCATTAGTTGTTTTCAAGTGAAATAACATTCCTAATGGCTACTATAAAGGGCGCTGAGACCAAGATAGAACATGTATGCGATATTCACCAATCCAGAACTATAAATAAGAGATGAATAAAGTGCCGATTGACTGAACTCCATTCTATGTAACAACTTGACATTTATAACCATCAAAACCTAAGCACCGGATTAGTACTTCAATGCACCATTTTGCAGTTTTGATTTGTGCTGTACTTGTACACTGTACAAACATTTTTCAATACACAGTACTAAACATGCAGATCAATCAATAATGCAATCACCACTTACTTTTCTTACTGAAAATAAGTGTATTTCCATTCTCATGCAAGTGAGTAATAAGGTAAGAGTACAGTCATGCAGTCAGTGCTGAGTTCCTTTCCCCTTGTACAAAAGCGTGCCTGTTATTTTTTGTTTTGGCTACTGCCACTTTCATTCAGTTCTGGAGATGCTTTGCATACTCCTAGGGTTACGGAACTACAGTATTTCCATCAACCCATTGAGTATATTTCTTACAATGTTTAATGCTTGACTTTTTTTTTTTTTTTTAAAGATTACGAGGCACCTTTCATACACAAGAGGTTAAACAATGAATTCTTTATCGTATATCATTTGTCCCCGTATCACCATCAACAGAAATGTTGTACTTGTCTTGGTGTACTATTACTAATTAAAATTATGGGACCGACACACAGCCACCCCTCCTTCTGATGGCGTCTTACATTCGGTAACACAGTAAACCTTATAGCTTTTAACTATCGTTTAAACGCTTATACTAAAAAGAATACCTGCCTCAAGTGAAGCGTCATACCTACAAATCGTAATAATAATAAATTATTATTATTATTATTATTATAACTAGAACACCATAAATTGTCCAAAGACAATTATGAAAAAGGAAAATTTCCCACAGCCACTGCCAACTCGAAGCTGACCTATAAAGGGACCCCTAAGGCCAAGGTCACTGATTTTGTGTGTGTCACCTTAGGTCATCACAGTCTATAGGTCCACCAAGTTTGGTAGCTCTAACTTTAATCCTTCATGGAAAATTAGGTGACATCTGGAGTATCTAAAAAGTCCCAGTTTTTGACCCCGGGCGACCTCAGAGAATAATAACCGATTGGAACCATACTCCCTTCTGGTCTGCGTCAGCCTTAAGGCTCTTTTGTAGTAAAATTTCAGCCTCCTTGCCTACGGGGCTCTTGAGATAGCGTGGCTGACTCACTTTCCTGTGTTCTGGCTAATCTCCGGAGATCCGGTTAATGGACTGTCATCATATATGACCAAAAGAAGTGGACATTCGTCCGATTAAGTTTACCAAGTTTGAATGCTCTAAGCCATAAAGCCTTTGAAATATCGCAGTTTAAAAAGGAAGTATTACTAATAATAATACTGACAAAAAACAAGAACATTTTCCAAAGAGATGTGGGAAGTTTTAACGCAAACAGTAGACAAGTAATTTTGACATCATTTTAAATACCATAGGAGCTCATTTTCTTAATCTGTACTGCAGATTACCAAGGTTAAAGATTAATGCTGTTCGCATGAAGAAAATATTTTGCATATATCTGTGCGGACGCACCTTGAAGGGAACGTGGGTGTCCACTTAGATATTTCCTCCATCACTGTCATCATTAACATTCCCTCACTACCATCTACATCACACACACACACGCTCGTGCGCGTTTGTCGTCACATAGGCATCTCCACAAAAAAAAAAAAAAGCCCATATATTTACATCGCCACCCAGACTCCACTACCAAACAGATGCCCGCAGCACCATCACCCAGACACCATCACTACCATTACTACCCCGACTAGACTCTATCGTTGCCCTAACA
>JAGKTI010010820.1:15722-27722 GCA_018397915.1 Birgus latro
ACACCTGTAACCTCCACCCTTTATACATGCCGACTTCAACCAATAATATTGTGCTTTATATGAGTTCAACTGATCTCTTGTTTTGATAAACTGCATTACCGTAAGAAGTTTGATCAGTACCCATGCATGGTAGAAACTGTGATTAGCAGTGTACTGTATACTGCCCATCGTTTATCTTTTGTGTAGGAAATGTTACTTTATTTAAGAAAAGGAACCATTCTACCATTTGAGATCTGATAACAGCTAGCAGGTATACCTGTAATGTTTGAGGTGTTACTAAACCAAAGCATGTGTGAGACGGAGGGGCTGTCTGTGTGCCGGTTTCTCAATCATTCTGAATGCCTGTACGTGTATCAGTTTTGGCTGTTTAAGACTGGAGCAGAATGAACAGGAGAAATTATGCTTAGCGTCTTCATTGTGATGACTATTTTAATCTTGCTACCTTCAAACACTTTTCTTTGGGACTGAAAAAAATTTAAATTTCATAAATGAAATATGGCATTCATTAACCCTTTCACCACAAAGGTTCTTTCCTACAGTGAATAGAATCTTTTGAAGATAGCAATATATATACTGTATATATATAAATTCGATGTACAAGATGCATCCGTCACTTACAAAGTCCATGGTGTGGTATGTTATGGTGTGATTGGCCTACCTCTGCCCATCACTTCTCCCTTGAGTGGTTGCAATAAATTAACTGCATCGCCTACTAAGGCATTATTTTCGACAGGGTACCATTAGACAAGTCTGTCTGGATGAGGGAAATTCTAAGAGTCAAAGAGTTCAGTACTGTCTTTATTAACTTTTAGACTGCCCAAATTTTCCTCACCTGAACAGAATGCTCCAGATCAAGCCTGAATAAAATACTTGAGTGTGTTCATGGCAGGGAACGGGCTAATAGCATGGGAATCATTTACCCCTTTCAACAGGTCCAGATCAGCTGAATGTTGGGATTTGACAGGATCACTTACTGGGGATCTCCTGCTACATAGCCAACACAATCATTTACTTACTGATGCCATTTATATGAGCAATTATTCAAAAATTTAATTGGATTTATAAAATAAAGAAAATCATGCTGACTAAATATCTGCACATCCTCCATATTATTATTATATTGTAAAGAATGTAATTAATGAGATATTTCTGACTCCTGACGTAAGGCTGTGAACCATACAAAAATTATGCTTTAAGATGGGCATCTGATACCAGCTGATGCATGAACAGTACTATTTTTCATTTTCCCTACAAACACAGGCCTTCAGTTTCAAGGATAACTTTACTTCCGTTGCTGGAGCTAACAATTGTGCATTTCGGTGAAGTCATGTAACTATTAGTATGAATGGAGGGAAGTATGCCAATAATTTTGTTAATTCCAATTGTTTAAAAAGAAAAAAAGAAGAAGTAATATTAGGTGTTAGTACCCTCTCCAAAGAAAGGTGAACAAAAGAAAGCCAGCATCAAGATATGTTCATTTTGAGTTGCCTGGAAACATTATGTTAAAAGATTTGAGGCTATAGACAGAGGAAATGGCAGAATGAGGAAGGTAGTTTCAGAAAGACTGTGATCACTGGTTACTGGTTCCTCCTGCATCAGAGAGTTGAAAAGGAATAAAGGCGAGGATGTATAACAGCCAGATCGACATTGAGTGCCCAGTGTAACTGAGGAGGGATACAAGTAGAATTTTGGAGTGCGGTGACCAGCGTGACTGTGGCAGAAGAAAAGAGATACGCTACAACACTGCAACGAGGAAAGAAGAGTTGAAAAAAGTCAGTGAGATTCAGGGCTGATGACAAAAAGCAGTTTGACTCCAGCCATTTAAAGAGATCAATGTGGTGAGTGCCCTGGAGCAGGTGTGCTGTACTCCAAACAGGACGAGATAGGACGATGTAGAAAATCGACTATTGGGTAGATTCCAAGAAAACATTGCGTTGGTTCACTATGCCCAACCTCTGTAACACTAATTTTGCAAAGTAATGTGATCTATCTATTATAACACACAAATGAAACAGATACCGAGAAGACAATGAAATGTGATGATACACTGAACTGTGTATTGTTGAAGATTATGGGGACGGTCACGCAAAAGAGTATGATAAGTAAAAAAGTGGAGGAAACAGATTTATGAGTCGTCTAAAACAAACTTGGTGCTTTCGCCCCAGTCATAATAATGGTTAGGTGTGTTACAGTATCACCTTTTGTGTGTGTGTTGTCGTGATTGCTGTGATGGATGCTGCAAGACAGTAGATAAATGATGGATGGAACTATGACCATGAGTGGACAAGGCTAGATGTGGAGTTCACATCACTGACGATGTTAAAGAACATAATCTGAACAACAGCTTTAGAAAGGGTCAGCTGCAGTCTACAACAGCAGCAATCAGAAAGGAAACATGAGAAGAAGATTTAGACAGAAGGACTGAATCTATGAAGGGAGTTTGGAAATCTAATATTTATGTCACAACCTTTTTAAAGAATAACTATAAAAGGTCTAGCTTAACAGAAAAGGCTTCAGGGAAATCCCAAAAAAAAAAGATAACGAAGCATCTGAAACGAATGTAAAGATATCATCAGTGGAGCACTCCTGATGGAATCCATACTGACATAGAAAGAGTTCCTTTGCATAACCTGGGAAAACAAATTTCCAGAAGATATATGACATGTGTATTAGGAGATTAATGCTTCGACATCAACTGGCAATAAAAACCATGAAATGGAGAAGTAAGGTGCAGAGGTGACTGTATACTTTCTTGGTGTACTGGCATGCACTTGATAAGGAACAAGTTAACCCTCTGGCCAGCGAGTGTGATTGTAAACTTCTTTATTATGCTCTCAGTGTATGATGAATTTAATTGGTAAAAACCTTCTCTTATCTCAGAAAACAGTAAGTTATAATAATTACCGCTAAAATGAAGTTGGTACAGTATACGAATTAAACACTGGCAAATTAAAGCTATCACCATAGGTCAAAAGGTTAAACTGTTCTGTAGTTTTAAACAAAACTAGACATACAGTACATATACTACAAATTAGTTTACAGTACAGATATTAATTATGTTGGTGCACAACTATGATAATCTACAAATTCTACTGCAATCAAAACGGATAAATGAGGTGAGAGAGGCCAACAAGAGGTCTGGTGCCTACCCGTTACACTAAAGTCTCCGTTTGGCCGACTAGAGAAAGGGCGAGGCGTTAGTGCGTGATTACTGTTTGTCTAGTTACAACTCCTGGATCTCTTAGTAATATGGTAGATAGGTACTGTTGGTAATTTAAAGGTTCATTATGTTTATATGCAAGTAAGGGTAATGTTAGAGCTGCAACTCTTGTACATATGGGTACAGAGATATTAGTAATAGACAAATGCTAGCACATAAAAGCATTATCATGTACCACTCAGTATTCACTTATTCAGTAAACCCCCACTTTCACGAACTTGATCTTTGCATTAAAACTGAGAATTCATTAAGCAATACCAGTTTCCCAAGTCCTGTGATTACGACCAAGACATAATTGGATAGCAGCTGAGTTCAAATATCTGTACATCTATCAATTCAACTTCATCAACTGACAAACACATTTCAGTTCAGCAATTCAAAATACAGGAAATCAGTATAAAATGGCAGATAAACAAAAGGATTTTGCTAAGTCAAAAACCAGTTTTGACTCCACTAAGAAGTTTTGAAGGCACCTGATGAAATGCGACAAAACAACACTTAGGCTACAGACAAACAGCTGTGATCAGTTGGAGGACCATCCTGACACTGCCTTATGGACAGAGGTACTGGACTGTGCTCTATAATACCATCAATCGATGGAAGGTGACGTTTCCAATGCACCTGCAACTTCATCTTTTTGCCATTTCCAATAGAAAGGTTAGAGAAAATGGTTTCCATACTTAGTGCTTCACTGTCAAATTTATGAACGATTATTTAACTCTGAGAAGGGGGTGAAACACCTAAAAGTACCACCACATATTTCACCACACCTACTTTTCATGTGCTTTTTTTTTTTTTTTTTTACATTTCCACTTGCCCCCAATTCACACAAAAACTGGGAGTGTCCAATTCAAAGATGGTATGAAACAGAGATTCTTTCTGTAAGCCCTGGCTGTATGTTTACGATACTGCAGGAAGCCTCCAGTGAGAAACTGTTCGTGTATCTGATGCAATCTGAGATAGCTATGCCAGGCAGATCTGGAGCCAAGAGCCAAATTCATTTCCAACTTCATTTTGGTTAATGCAAATGCTTGTTGTGCAGACTTGCCATCTCGAGATCTAGGGATTCAGGTTACCATTAGGGTCACGGGCCACTGCATGGAAGGGTGGACAAGGACAAACCCTCGGAGGGGAGGGGGGGGATTAAGGACAGCTGCGCCCTGGCACGACCTCCCAGGTGAGGAGAAAATAGTGTTGGTTTACAAAATCTTGGCTGCGCACCCCCTATTAGATGCTTAATGTTAGCACTACAGGAAATTATCGAAGGGAGGAGATAGCCTCCCTTGTCAGGATATTTTTCCTTCCTTTGAATTGTATGTTCAGAAGAAGTTGTGCTTATTGAGAAGGTACAGTGTGAAGGACAGCATAAAGACAAATAGTCACCTGAGAAACACCTGGAAATCAGCACTGGGGCTACCAAGAAAACAGCAAGTCTGCAGTAGATCTGGTCAATGCTGAACTCTAAGTGATTTTTAGACATAGCTTTATTTGGCAGGTGTAACTGTTAATAAATGATTTGCAGTTATAGTGGACAGTTCTCATGTCAGTGATAATTTACTAGCTTAACTTCAATACCTCTCTCACTTACTAAAGGCTGTGTAAGTCAGTAGTTTTGTTATATTTAATAGGATGCCAACCAATGAAGTAGAAATTAAAATATTTGGAATATAATCAAACTGCGAAAATATCGAACACTTTAGAAGTGATATCAAGAAATTAATTGACTTCCTCTGATACTGCGTAAATATCTTCACTTATCCCATGACAATATGGAGAAAGAACGCCACCCACTTAATTCGTATGTACTTTTAAACCCAACAGTAACATGACGTATTTTTCGTATATTTTTTGCAGACAGCTTAGGAGAGACTTTCCGAAATTAATGAGTTAAGCACAGACTTTATTGAGCCTTTCATTCACAGTCTTCCTAAGTCAAATTAAATCAACAGATAGGAAGCAAGAACAATATAACACAAGCCGTTATGGGACTGAAGTGGTAAAGGAGAATGAACTAAACAGGACCATGTGACAAGAAAACTGCTTTCCTTGTACTGGTCCTGAAATACTGCAATCCAGCTATCCATCACCTGCACTGTACAGTAAGCGGCCTCGTAGTTCCTATGACACAGGAAAGGAAATTGTGAGCAAGGAATTCCTTTCCCCTATATTCACATCAAAGGACTCTGCTTTAGATTTTCCCATGCCAGTGAATAGAAAACTGGAGTAAAGTAATAATAATGATTAATATTTCAATTTATGAGTTTGAAAAATTTTTAATTTTCTCCTTCAGCCTGAGGACACCTTTATCATTTAGTTTTTCCAACCACCAAGTGGTTCTTTTCGGCTTAGGAAAGACTTCTCGTACTGGTTGGGCTGGTGAGGGTTACATCTAAACCCTCTGGTTTGAGAATCTCTTCGGATCATAACACAATCAACTGGAGGTTGCAACTGTGAAATAAAGTAGACGTCCTCAGACTGAATGGGTTGAAGCCTAGATGTGATGCAAATGAACCATTAAGAGTGACGATGACGATTTATATACAAAGGAAATATTAAGCGAAGAGGACTTGATAAGTCGAGTTTTGATATCGAAAAATAAGCAGTGAGTGTGTTCCACCATTCTAAGTACAGCAAGTCCTCGATATATGTTGCCGCATTTTCATGTAATTTACTGATCACAGTAAGTTAGAAAAGCCTGCCTATTAAAGATCTATTCTTGCCAATAAAGCCGATTACCAGTTTCTCCCATTTCACAGTATTGGTCATACGAAAATGGTTGCTAGATCTGTGAACAGACAAAACACATGGGCTTACTCTACTGTGTTCTTACCTTGTGTCCTCTTGTTGAAATATGAGAGATGTTAGTGAATAATGAAAGAAGACAAGTGCCAAGTAAATGTCTTGCTGAAAGCCAAGAGAGGCAGGTTAGGGAAAATTAAATGCTCTCCAATTAACTTCTTATTTTACTTCTTTATCGTGATGATGTTAACGCTGAATTATCTTTACTTACTGTACATTATCACTGCTGCATTACCTTTTTCTTCATGTGTTTATTTAATATTAGGTCTCTTTTAGCATGAAAGCAAAATGAAAGGTGGAGGTCGCACTACTTCACCTCTTCAGAGCTTATACTCAAAGTGGTTGTGGTTATCTTCTTTAATGTTCCTTGTGCAGTCAACTGACATAAATTTATGTTGACAGGTAATATAATCAAAGTTCCCCATATATCAAGGTTCCAAGCGCCATAATCTTCGTGTGCAGTGGAGGTTTACTGTACTGTATCATACCAAAACGGATGTTTGTAGTCATTATGAACAATTTAAAAATTTATCAGCTTCAAGCCCTGATCCCACTAATTAATATTATCACATCCCACATGAAGCTACTTTATGGTACATGATACAGAGAATACATGTTATAATTTCATGTTACCTGAGTTTTAGATTACTTTGTTAATATTAGGTTAACCAATATTTAATTACATTATTGTTAGCATTTTACATGCAGACTTCTTGATTTCCAAAAATCACTTAGAGATGAGACTTATTACACAGCTGGCACTTGAGACAAAACAGAAAGGAATAAAGTGATCAAAAGCATTAACATAGTATCAATTAGCCTCAACAACACGGTACAACCATATTTAATTCAACACTCCATCTTCTAGCACATAAGCAGACCCACTTATCATACGGACACATACAACATGAAACTAGCAAACCTGACTAAACACTATCTAATCCACTCAGGCTTAAGTCTAATGAAAGTAATATTACTAGAGCTTAAAATGGTTTGCCTCAATAACACATGTCTAACCAAGTACGTGTTTCCCACATCATATAATCCAATGAGTAAAATAACCTTTTAAGACTCTCATTATCATACTCCAATCACAAAATTAAAAAAAAAAAAAAATAAATAAAAGATAGCCTGAAAGACAACAGAATGTGTTCCTGATACTGTCAAAACAAAAGACAACAGAATTGGTGCATATTACTGTTCAAGAAAAAAAATAACCCCTTCAATTTGATGACGCATTTTCTTCTTGACACCCTTAGATTGTTTTATTCAGCTTTGGGTAGACTCTTGGTCTTCGTAACCTGAATGTACGCATCTGTAGGTGGCAAGAATAAAATATTGAAAACGCCCTTGGATAGAAGGGGTTACATACGAAGTTCAATAGTAAACGCTCCTAAATAAACACTAGCTACCTCCTACTGCACTCCTCTAACAAAATATAACTGTCCGTAACTACTGATAAATCCTTAAAAAGTCTGTAGAAAATGAGTAACTGGTAAATAGAGAAGAGTTATTCTCACCCATGCTCTCGTCGCCGTACTCTGCAAAGTCATCGTCGTGGGAAGCAAAGGAGTCGACGCTCTGGATAGTTTCTTGTCGCTTCATCATGGCCGCTAATTGTCTGCAAAAGGTAGGTAGTCGGTGAGAATACTGGTAGTACTCTTAGCGGCACTGGAGATTTCGTAACACCTCTTCTTTGGCGATTTATTCTGCACACTACACCTCAGTACCATCATGAATGTTATTGATGTAAATTAAGTCGGTATTAAAGATATGTCCATAACGTACAACAAGATGCTGAGGTGCAATATGAGAATTAAATCATGAGTAAGAGGTGCTCCGTATCCCCCTACGCCACCTTAAATACAGCCCAATACTTGATTATTATACGCCTAAAATGAGGGATCAGAGAAAACATGCATTTTAGTTTTATAGTCAAGACACACTGTACAGAAAAGGTTTTTACTGTACTTTACCTATGGCTTAGAGCAAACCGTTGAAATGCTTATGATGAGGTAAAGCATATTTATTTAAGGCTAATATTAGAATAGACTTACTACTAGGTAGTAATTAACAATTGACGTTATGTAAATGCTCTTCTTACAACTAATTTTGTTCATCATCGCGACCTTTATTCTCACCTGATGAGTGCGTTATATGAGGTATTTATGTACTAAAACTTTGTGCATGGGCTGTCCTAATTATTGCCTGACATTCGACAACTATATATACATCTACACAAACCAAAACAAGAGTACAACTACTTACACATGATACCATGATTTTCTAAATTCTCTGTAGGTATGCATGAAATTACAAAGAGGAATATTAACAGTTGTCAACAAGCAGCTGGAGCATGAAGGATTACACTAGAACTACAGAACTAAAAAACATTACCATCAAATAATGTAAATATTTATGGCCAGTCCATGGGTCTAATATTTAGGTTGGACAGTAAGACTTTTATCTATAGTACTTTACTTTAATTTACAAGAAGAGAATACTCTGTGAGCGAGAAGAATAAGATGTGGCTAAATGGAGGAGGAATACTGAAAATTTGGCTAGAAGTGGGAAGAGAGGATGCAAGGCAGATTCTGGTGTCATTCTGGTAACCTCTCTCTTGCCAAAGCAATATTCTCAGATCAGACAACAGAGTTGATTGTTCATTTAGAAGAGATTATAGAGTTAAGATTAAAATACCACTAGTACATTAAATAGTGAAAAAAAAAACTTTGACGACACAGGTAAAGCATAACTGGAAGCTCAGCAGCTTTGATGAAACAAACTTAAAACACTGATGTGGGTGTTGTGTACTACCTGAACTATGGATGAAATAATCATAGCCTCAGTGTTACGCGAAGCACGAGCCCACTACGAACATACTGAATATCTTGCACTGCATAAAAAGGTTTTCAGTAATTCCCAGGCAGACGTATAAAAAGGTCCTTCACGTGTTTCGAGGCCATGCCTATTCACAGTGACACTCATCCACACACAACGACACTCATCTACACACAATGACACTCATCCACACAACAACACTCGACCACACACAGCAACACACATCCACACACAGCAACACATCCACACACAGCAACGCTCATCACACAGCGACACTCATCCACACACAGCAACACTCATCCACACACAGCAACGCTCATCCACACACAGCAACACTCATCCACACACAGCAACGCTCATCACACAGCGACACTCATCCACACACAGCAACACTCATCCACACACAGCAACGCTCATCCACACACAGCAACACTCATCCACACACAGCAACGCTCATCTACACACAGCAACACTCATCCACACACAGCAACGCTCATCCACACACAGCAACACTCATCCACACACAGTGACTTCAGCCACACACAGCAACACTCATCCACACACAGCAACGCTAATCTACACACAGCGACACTCATCCACACACACAACACTCATCCACACACAGCAACGCTCATCCACACACAGCAACACTCATCCACACACAGCGACTTCAGCCACACACAGCAACACTCATCCACACACAGCAACGCTAATCTACACACAGCAACACTCATCCACACACAGCAACACTCATCCACACACACAACGCTCATCCACACACGGCGACACTCATCCATTAACCCTAAACTTTGTCAATCTCTACTGCACAAGCACAAGTACAGCTGCTGCACAACCTTGGTCAGTACAACTATTAGTCTGACTTCTGCTCCCATCATTTAACTGTTCTTCATTTATAACTGCGGTGCAATTAATAAAGAAGGCATATCACTAGTGTTAACTGCATCACTTGTCACTTAAATGAACTAGTTATGATTTTACCACTATATCCACCTGACATGTGTCGCACAATACCACATTCTGTTTTGGGTGATTCTTGTCTTATTTAAAAGGTGGGACTATATGAGCTCCATCACCTGATTAAATTGTACTGCCTCACTATTCCTGAACCTCCTTAAAACACACACACACACACACACACAAAGGTATACACTCCTACCGAGTGTTTCCGAGGGCGGGTGTCATAAATAAAAATGCAGACCAATGCAAATCATATAAGTCTTCACCACTGCGTTCTATGTATATACAGTACTACCAAGACCCATGCAACAGAAGTGGTTGTAACAGCACCCATCACTTCTATCCTTATATATGCCATGGATTTCAGCTGGATACCTGTTGCCTGCACTCTGCATAACAGAAACTTCATTCATACTTCAGTTCACAATTATGTCCATCTCCCCTACAGCGGGGACCTAAATGCCAGGCTAACTAATTTTAAACCTGAGTATTATCGGGTTCTGTAGTGCTGGAAAGGAACACCTTCTATGGGGTGACCGATATAACCGGGCGACTCAGCTGACTGGTCATACAATCGTCATTCAACCACTTTTTGGTGGACTGTAGGAGAAGGGCAGCTTCAGCCTTCCGTCCATTGAGTTCACGTTTCAGATAAACCTGGGGCGACAACAGCCACAGGTTCTCCAAAAAATCTCCATCTTTTGGTATGTATAGCTCTATATCAAAATCATTATGAAAAGCTGAGAGTTTGGGTAGAAAATTGCCAACCCACAGAGTTAGCAATATTTGGTGAGAATGTAACCTATACAGTAATACTACGTTGTTCAACAAAAGAATACACTGGGCTTACCAATTATATTAGTATTATGCTTCGAGGATTGGGCTGGACAAGGGCTTACCTTTATACTTGACAGGATCGCTTGAGCTACCTACATCATACAGAATGCTCTCTCTCTCTCTCTCTCTCTCTCTCTCTCTCTCTCTCTCTCTCTCACACACACACACATACACACAGTTTTTAATTTTGATATTCAGAGACATCCAGTTCGGAAGTATGATGCCCATACTCTAGACAACATTTTGATATACACACACATCATATATGCCATTCGTTTTCCTACACAAAAATCGCTGTTTCTGACAAGGCAGTATCTCCTAATCCTATTACAGTCCAACCAAAAACCACCCAATGCGTCTCCATCCAGAACACCCTAATATTCACCTCACACATGTCCACAGGGAAGGACATCAACCACCAAGTATGATCCTACCAACTTCTCCCATCCAGATCATTGACTGTCAAGTACAGTAACAACATGAGAAGTTTACTCAGCATTACTCGCCTGTACTTTAAAAGAGCGACTAAACGCGCAAATAGACTACCAGTGGCTCCTGTGGCATCACAATAACGACAATACTTGTACGTTTATATTCAGCTCACCTGTACACTATGAATTTACACCTAATGTAGGTTTCATCCTCACTGATCGATTGCCTGTGTTCTTTTTCCAACATTTTTTCTCACTCCTATTTATACAGGAAATGAATTTTCAGTTCCCCACTCCCTCTTCCAGTTGTATCCTTCCATTCCTACTGCCTACCATCTTTTTCCATTCCCTTCTCTTTTATCAGGTCAAGTGTCATCTACTCTATCAATGAATCCTCAAGCAGATGTCGTGGCAGATGTGTATGTTTGATGGTACAGCCGTGTGTCATGTCACTCTTGGTTCCAGTCCCAATGTTACCATAAATACTTTCTGAATGTTGGTGGCGAGCTTGCACTCAGCCTCAGTTCTTAACTCCTTGCCTTTTTTTAATCCCTTCAATAAAGGACACTTTTTTCTATTTTTCTCAAGCTACCACGTGACCTGAAGAGGCTAATGAAGACTATACCAAATCCTTCCATTTCGAAAGGATTCCTCAAGATGAACAGTGTCATCTGGAGGTAGTAGGAAAAAAAGAGATATTATGTTATCATTATCAAGGGGATAAGTATCTAAATCTAGGCACCTTCTCCTATAGATCTGTTTTCATATGTGTTAATAGAGTTACTTTGCACTACATCATGCCACCACTTCAGTACTGCTCGTCCAGAGCGTTTACTGAGACTGGGGAACCTCATATAGAATGACGTAAAGGTAACAGCAAGAGTATATATCTTA
>JAGKTI010010822.1:0-22644 GCA_018397915.1 Birgus latro
TGTGTGTGTGTGTGTGTGTGTGTGTGTGTGTGTGTGTGTGTGTGTGTTGTTTATGGTGAGGTGTGGGATGTAGTTACCTAGTTGTATTTACCTAGTGGTGATATACAGGAAATGAGCTACGCTCGTGGGGTCCTGTCTCTGTTTCTCAGTAAGTCAAAATTTGCCTTAAACTCGTTTAAGTTTTTAGACTGGACGATCTCTTGTCCAGGCTATTCCACAGGTCTATGCATCTATGAGGAAAACTATATTTCTTGATGTCCTTCAAGCAGCTTGGCTTCTTTAGTTTCATTCCCTGTCCCCTTGTTACCCTCTCATCCCACACAAACAGATTTTCTCTGTCAATTTTATCTACTCCTATCATGGTCCTGAACACTGCAATCATGTTGCCCCTCTCTCTCCTTTCCTCCAAGGAGGGCAAATCCAGCCTTTCCAGCCTCTCTCTGTACAACAAATCTGCCAGACTGGGGACCATCTTGGTTGCTGTTCTTTGTATTCTCTCAATCTTGGTTATATCTTTCTTTTTGTGTGGGGACCACACTACTGCTGCATATTCTAACCTGGAAAGGATCATGGCCATTATCAATTTTTTCATCATCTCCTCATCCATATAATGAAATGCCACTCTTATATTGGTCAAGAGTCTATATGTCTCTCTATCTTATTTATGTGCTTTTCAGGTGACAAACTACCCTGGACCAGCACTCCCAAATCTTTCTCTTCTCTCGCTTTTCTAATTGGTTCATTACCCATCAAATAATTCAATGATGGCCTCTTGGTACTTTTACCCATTTCCAATATTTTACATTTTTTTTGCGCTGAATTGAATTTCCCACATCCGGTTCCAATCATGTATCCTATCCAGATCCTCCTGTAGCATTTTACAGTCCTCTTCAACCTCTACCTTTCTCAAGATCTTTCAATCATCAGCAAACAGACTTGCGAAACTGTTCACTCTATCTACCATATTATTTACGTAAAACAGGAACATTACTGGCGCCAACACCGAGCCCTGTGGGACACCACTTGTTACTTCCCTCCATCCAGATTTCCTGTCCTTTACTACTGTCCTCATTTGTCTGTCTCTCAAAAAGTCTCTCATCCATTCCAGGAGGCTTCCCTTCAGTCCTCCGATACGCTCTAATTTTCATATTAGTCTCTTGTGGGGTACCTTGTCGAAGGCCTTCTCCAGATCTAAATACACACAATCCACCCAACTGTCTCTCTCCTGTAGCATATCAATCGCCCTTGAGTAAAAGCTCAATAAGTTGGAAACACATGACCTCCCACTTCTGAATCCAAACTGACTTTCAGTCAGAATATTCATCCCCTCCAGATATTTTATCCACCTATCTTTCAGGATTTTCTCACACAATTTCGTAACCATGCTGGTTAGAGACACTGGTCTATAATTCAGGGGTTCTTCCTTCTTTCCTCCCTTATAGATTGGTACCACATTTGCCCTCTTCCATTCCCGAGGCACTTTCCCCTCTTCCAGGGAACACACAATTAAACTGTGAATCTTATCCACCAGTTGTTCTCTACATTCCTTCAGTACCCAATTAGAGATTCCATCTGGTCCTGGGGCTTTCCTTACATCCTGAGTTTCCAGTAATTTATACTGTGTTCTGCTGTCCAGTTTGTGAGAAGGGTCACTGTAGATTTGGCTGTGGTTATTTTGAGCCTGTGTGTGTTTCTCCCAATGCTTCCTATCACATCCACATCCACATCACAACGCTTCTTAACTTCCTCATTAGTCAGTCTGTCTCTCCATGACTCCAGATGCTCCTCTCAAATAACTCGGCTATTTTGAGCCTGTGTGTGTTTCTCCTAATGCTTCCTATCACATCCACATCCACATCACAACGCATCTTAACTTCCTCATTTGTCAGTCTGTCCCTCCATGACTCCACATGCTCCTCTCAAATAACTCATCTCCACTGCTCTCACTCTTGACTTCTGTCCCTCCAACACGGTTCAAGCTTCACTTCCATACATTAGACTTGGTATCACAATACTGTCATGCAGTAACTTTATCACTTCCATGCCCACTTCCCTGTTTCTTGTCACTGCTTTCAAGGAACCAGCAACCTTTCTTCCTTGTTGTACTCTTTCAAGCAATTTACCCTCTAAACTTCAATCCTTACTTATCACACTACCCAAGTACTTAAACGCAAACACATTTTCCATTTCCTCCTCATTCAACCTCACTGTACATTCACTGACTTTCTCTCAAAGACCATAACTTTACTCTTCCCTACATTCACCTTTAGACTCTGTTTCTTACACACTCTCCCAGACTCATCCACCAAGCCTTGCAGCTCCCCTCTGTCTTCACTTCACAACACAGTATCATCTGCAAACAACAGTACAGGGAGTTTCCAAATACTGCCCTCTCTCATTAGGGCCACTCCAAAATCAACTGTCCTACCTTGTACCTCTTTTGTAACCCCATCCATATACAGACTGAATGACCACAGAGACATAACACATCTCTGTTTCAATCCAACCATCAAATAGAAAAAGTCATTCATTTCACTATCCACATGCACTGAAGCCTTAGCACCCTCATACATACTCTTCATGGCATTCAACAACTTCCCATTTACTCTGTATATTCTTAATACTTTCCACAATCGTTTTCTATCCACTTTTATAAAATCTGTTAGTGAAAACCAGCTGAGAGTACAATGTGTATAAACATTTCGCATGGAACTTTTTGTTTCTTAAAACTCTTACAGCTCCTCAACTACTGGGTTTTGAACTTTTTGTTTCTTAAAACTCTTACAGCTCCTCAACTACTGGGTTTATCTCACTTCTGTTTGTTGCATTCTGTTTAGAGGTAATTTTCTACCTGTACCTGATTTATGAACATACAGTACAAGTACTCCTCATCTTCCATAATTTATTGGTTCCTGCAACTTTTATTTAAGTTGAATTATTACATAAGGCCATCACACCAAACACACATGCCACATCACTCTTTCTCTCTCCTCTCTTCAATCTCTCTTAATGATATCCACTTTCATTTCCATCATTACAGTGTGTTGTTCTTTGCTGTTGCTCTCACCAGTAGCAGCCGTGGCTCAGTGGGTTAGAACGCTCCGCTCTGACCGAAGGGTCGGAGGATCGAATCCACCCTAGAGTCATTGGTAGACATCAGGAAGGGCATCCAGTCATAAAACACTACACGCTCCAATCCAAAAGTCCTCTACCCAGGGGCAACGCCTTAGCCCTTCGGGGATACCAGGCGTAAAACGATTTTTTTTTTTTCTCACCATCACCACTATTCTTCCATTTCTAAGACATGCTGAGGGTCAAAATAGCAAAAAACACAACAGTGTACCTCCTGCTACAATAATAACCGGATGTGTACTGGCAAAACAAACTAACAGGAAAGAAGGGCACAGATGCCAACTGGTGCCTGATGAATGAAATAAGACCTGGCGAGCATTTTCCATCCATCCCTCCATCATCCAATTCTACATTGCTCCATAAGGAGTGTAGGAGCCCAGGGCTAGGCAAGTTGGTCCTGACATTTAAAATGAGTGTGACCAGCCTCACTTATCCCTGAGTGGCATTACATTAGCAATAACCCCAACCACCCCATGGATATAAACCTTCACCAGCTAAATCCCATTGGAGCACTGCAATTACCAACTAAACCACCAGGCGCCATATTCTGGTTATATGGTTACCACGTTTCGTTTCGTTTCGTTTTTGAAGGCTCCAACATGCTTGCATGTGTCGGCCTTCGGCCTTTTTGGATTGGAGCATGTAGCATTTTATGACCGGATGCCCTTCCTGATGTCTACCAATGACCCTTGGGTGGATTCGATCCTCCGACCACCCAGCATAGTAAATGGTTTCCCGGTGTACATGAAACTATTCGGCATCAGCATATTCTGGTTATACGGGGTGTAACGCGATGTATGACAAAAACTTACACCAATGATCTATCATGTAATTCTGAGTATATTTTGTTGTACAAACATATACTCTTTGTGACCCCAGTTCAGTACCCAGCATTAGGCTGTTTGAGTGTAAAAGTTTCGTGGGTTCCAGGTGTCATAGCGTGGGAGCTTCGCAGGGCGACGGGAGACAAGTATTATTAGCTTATTCTGTACTGCACATGAAAATCCCATATCCTATCAGTACAAACAAATTTGAAGAAGAAACTTTACGTAGTCTATTGATTCTTTAACATAAAGTCATGCATTCCTGCAGTTCTTTTGCACAAATCAACTGTAAGTAAGGATTAAATTCAAATTTTATGGATTGCAAGGGAGTACAGAGGGAGGAGAAGCTTGTGTATTATGCCAGTTATGTAATGTTTGGTTTGTAGGCTATTGCTACCAGCATTTTCATAACACCCACAGCTCATTTAATGAAACAACATGATTGTAAAGCGAGATTAGCGTCACTTTAAGTCAGGAAGAGTATTATTTATAACAATCTTTTATGCTGCATGTAAACGTGGCACCATTGGGTATCTCCACCTGTATTCCCCTGCTGTAGCACTGGCATTACCATCCCAGAATACGTAAAAGTAGACAATATCTGCATATTCCTCATTTCTGTACGTACGTGGCATGCTGTTTCATGAACAAGTGAAGCTGAAACGAGTGAGCAACTGACGCAGAGAACAGTATTTGAAGTGTGTGCCTCGCCTGCAAATTTTCCCATTCAAATTACACCATGGACGCAGGGTTGTGAAGTCCTTATCATCAATCTCGCTAGTGTAGCCCTGAAAACTTGCTAAAATGTTGCTAGATAGTAAGCACTGCAAAATATCGCCAGAAAAGACAATCACTAGAATATCACCTAAAAATGGCAAAAATATCCAGAATGTAGCTAGATATCAAGTTGCCAGATGTTAAATCGTGATGCTAGGTAGAAGCAAAAAATAGGTCTAGCTACAAAGTCGTTAAATTGGCAACCCTCCATCACTATTCTCAAGTCACCTTCATATGAAAGCAATGGTGCCACATGTACTTGCAGCAGAAAAATTGTAATAAATAATAAAATTACTCCTGACTTACAGTGACGCTAGTCACGCATTACAATATTTTATTTGTTTTTTCATTAAATGAGCTGTGGGTGTTATGATAATGCTGGTAGCAATAGCCTACAAACCAAACATTACATAACTAGCACAATACAAAAGCCTCTCCTCCCTCCGTACTCCCTTGCAATCCATAAAATTTGACTTTAATCCTTAATTACAGTCGATTTGTGCAAAAGAATTGCAGGAATGCATGACTTTATGTTAAAGAATCAATAGACTATGTAAAGTTTCTTCTTCAAATTCGTTTGTACTGATAGGATATGGGATTTTCATGTGCAGTACAGAATAAGCTAATAATACTTGTCTCTCGCTGCCCTGTGAAGCTCCCACCCTATGACACCTGGAACCCACGAAACTTTTACACTCAAACAGCCTAATGCTAGGTACTGAACTGGAGTTACAAAGAGCATATGATTATAGAACAAAATATACTCAGAATTACATGATAGATCATTGGTGTAAGTTTTTTTCATACGTCGCGTTACACCTTGTATGGTTACCACCCAGCATAGTAAATGGTTTCCTGATGTACAGGAAACTATTTGGCATTCAGCTTGTCATTCAGTGTAGAGTCACCCACTGGCAGAAAGAACAGGAAAGAATGAAGGAAAGAAAGGCAAAACGAGGAGTGCAAAGTCACCCGTAGACAGTAGGACGAGGAAAGAATGAAGTAAAGAAAAAGTGAAGAGGAAGGAAGGAAAGGAAGGAGGAGAAGAAAGGGCAGACACCCGAGAGCAGCACAACACCAAGTGAGTGGAGTACTGTATTTTCAATAGGTAGAATATGTTTTTTTTTTTTTCCCCTTTGAGATTAGTTTTTACCTATCTCCAAATTTATGTAACTCGAATTTACTTAAGTAGTGGAGTACCTGTACATCAATTAGTGTCAATACAGGAAGAGTGGGGAAATTAGTGCTACTCCACAGTTTTGACTTCTACTCATCAAAATGACATTATTTACTGTAAACCCTTGCTTCATCAAACCCACATATACCAGATTTCATACTTATCAAATGCCACTGAGCCAACCAAACATTTTTTGGCTAAACCTAACTGGTGTTGATAAATGGGGAGCATTACATGGTCCTTCCAAACTGCTGGCAACGCATGGGGTGACCACAACCGAGTTGTCTTGGCAGAAGGATATGAGCAGAAATGAAAGTAGGCAACTAGCTATATATGCTACATAACATAAAGGAGACGACAACCTGGTGGTGTCAGCCTGGTACCATTATATGCATGTTTATGTAAACATTTTTATTATTTTTCACAGACTGAGCTACTGGTATTAAAAATATTTTTTATTTATTAAAAGAGTGAGTGAGATGTGTGAAATGAGAATGAGATGTGTAGATTTATCAGCAAAGTCAAAAGCAGGAGACTAACTACAGTAAGTCCTCATTTTTTGCTGCTCTGATGTTCCGCCAAAACGTCGCGAAACGTGAAACGATGAAGTGTGAAGTTAAGAACCAATGGGAAAAATAGATGGGCGTTCCAGTGGGACAGCTACCTTACCCTATCAAAGTTCTATAACACCAAACAGGCCCTACCCAAAATTAAATATGGAGTGTTTACTACTTGCTTATACAGCATAACACAATAAACATGTACCTGAAATGACATTAGAACTGTTATAAAGAGCTGCAACACCAAAAATCCTTACCAGAAATAAAGTAAACATTGGTATGAGTGGCAGGTGAAGGTGTGTTGAGGGTGGATAGGCTAGTTACTGGGTGACATGGGCCTCTCTGGGGAAGCTCTATCATCTAAGCCGAAGCCCTTGAAGTCTAATTCAGGCTCCAGCAACTCCACTTCCTCTCTGTCCACTTCTCCTCCTTCATTCTCCTCTCCTGTCACATCTAAGTCTTTCATAACAGAAGCCACATTCTCTGTCACATTAAAAAAACGTGTGATCCTGGCTTGTCTCTGCTCCAGTACGTTTCTGTTGTAGACTGCCATCAATTGAGACTTCAGATCATTCGAGGTGGATAGGATCTGGGTAGCCTCGGACAAAGTTCTGGTGTATGTCTCGAAGGCTGTTGCCAAGTCAGTTATGGTGGACAGGCTGTGGGACAATTTCTGGGTGGTCAACTTCTCCTGTGCAGTGTGCTCTGGCCTTTCATTTGTCTTCACTAGAGTTCATCTCTTTCTCTGTTATGTCAACCATACCTGAGTTTAGGTCGTAGTGTGTCAAGTGTTGTCTTACAGCCGTTTCGTCCACCTCTGCTGTGTTTATGCTCGTGTGTCTGATCGCACAAAAAAAAAGAAAATCCATTAGGTGAATATTGATACAGTAAAAAACAGTGGCACAAATAAAGATTATGAGAAAAAATCCCCTTTTACTTTATTGTTATTTTACGTGCACTCACCTGCTTGCTGAGAGGTTCCTTGTTCTTCCTTAGGGGTATAATGCAACATAACAGTAACCAATGTTACCGATTTTCATTACAATACTGTACTATATATTCTTCCCCTGAATTGTTCTAACTAACACTTGGTTGGTTAACTCTAAAAACTAACTCCATTAGGTGGATATTGATACAGTAAAACACCAAGGCACAAATAAAGATTAAGTGAAAAAAAACACAGACACATTTACTTTATTGTTATTTTATGTGCACTCACCTGCTTTTTGAGAGCTGCCTTGTTTTTTCTGAGTGCCCTTGTGGTGCTGTCACAAGCCCCAGTCAGGCGATGTATCTCAGACGCTGTCAACTCCTCCTCAATGAGCTGCAAAATCCTCTGCTTCTCGGCTGCACAAAAAACAATGGTGAAAGGGTCTGTAGTACAGCTGCTGTACCGATAGAGGGCAGGGTGGTTGCAAGATGGCCGCCAACAAATTAGCATCGGTATGCATCGTCTGCTGAGTGTCGGCTGCAGCTGGAAGCAGCAACAAAAATTGGGAAAAAGTGACGAAGTTTGCGACATGTCGGAAACTTTTTTCTATCGCGAAAAATGAAGCGTCGAAGTAAAATGCATCGAAATACGAGGACTTACTGTACATAGGTTACATAACACAAAGGAAACAGCCTGGCACCATTAGTCCGGCATTCACATTTGCTTGCACGTTTCTGCAAACGCTTTATTATTTTCCAAAGATGGAGCTACAGGCACTAAGAATATTTTGTTATTTATTTAAACTGAGAGTGGGATGTGTACACGGATAGAAGTAGAACTGAAAGCAGGTGACCAGCTTCGTAAGTTACATAACACATACTGGAAGGCAGCCGGCATGCCACCCTGGCATCATCTGTGTGCATGCTTAAATAAAAATTTTATTATTTTCCACGGAAGGAGCTACAGGCACTAAGATTATTTTGTCATTTATTAAAGGTGAGAGCGAGACGCATGGACAGATATGAGTAGAAATGAAAGAAGGTGACTATGTAAGTTACATAACAAATCACAAGGCATCATAGCGGAATCACCCTGATGCAATCTGCATGCAGGTTTATGTAAGCATACAGTAAAACCTCGATATAACGAACTTCAGTAGACCGGAATTCACTTTTATCGGGCTCGAGGAGCTACTGGACTAAACTCCTATACTGTATATAGGAAAAAGTCCAATAAAGCCAGAAGCAGTCCGGACTGCCTGACCACTTCAGCTATGTTCACCACAATAAGGTAAATAAAAGACAAGCTTATAAGTGTACAGTACAGCCCTTCCTCCAATTTTGCGGGAATATGGTCGACAAAAACCCTCGCAAAATCAAAATTTGCAAAATTCAAACAATTAAATATATGAAAGAAAGGCAAATTGGTCGACATCACCCCAAGGTAAGCACTTTTTCCCACTCTTTCTCTCGACTCTAACTCTTAATTTTATGATGATAAATGAAACAAACACAAACTGATATACTGTACAGTGATATTAATGAGAAAACATCATAGGTAAGAAACATTAAAAAAAAAAAATGCATTTACAGATGTGAAGATTGGCGTGGTGTACGGGACTGGTGGCGGGGCGTGGCTTGGCTACTGTGGCCCCGCGGGGCCTAAGTCATCACTATCACTGTCGACAGACATTTCCACATCTTGCTGTGTTTTTTCTGCCTCTCTCATGAATCCCTCGAAGTCAGAATCGTCACTGGGGTCATCAGAATGAAAAAGGTTAGGGATGCTAGGATCACTGGCTGCATGGGGAGGGGTGGCAGGATGGCTGGTCGATGGGGCAGGGTCTCTTGGGGTTCTCATGAATTTTGTGATTAGAGACTGCTTCCTCTTTTTAACCCCATCTCTGTGTAGGTCAGCATAAAAACGAAGGGACCTGTCAACACTGTGGCATGCTTCCTGAGCCCTAAATTGATCACATTCGTTGTTCACGATGGTTTTTTTCAGCTGGTCAATGATGGCGAAAATATTCACCAGGATATGCATCGTTAATTCTCAGCCGCTTCGCTTTTATGCTGACCTCCACAGAGATGGGGTTAACAAGAGGAAGCAGTCTCTAATCACAAAATTCATGAGAACCCCAAGGGACCCTGCCCCATCGACCAGCCGTCCTGCCACCACTCCCCAAGCAGCCAGCGATCCTAGCATCCCTAACCTTTTTCATTCTGATGACCCCAGTGACGATTCTAACTTCGAGGGATTCATGAGAGAGGCAGAAAAAACACAGCAAGATGTGGAAATATCTGTTGAAATTGTGAGGGTCAGTGACCTTGGTTGGAAACAGGTGCAAACAAACGAGGCGGAGCGGCAGACCACTGAACTAGGAAGCTCAGTACGACCAATGAACCATGACGTCACTACTCGGGGTGGCAAAGTAGTGCAGGAAGACGACTCTCCCACCACTCGACCTCGCAAAGTGTGTGATCACTCGCACAGTTCATAAATGTTATACAATACATGACTTTTGGAACCACCTCGCAAAATTGGTGAATCGCAAAGTTAAAATTTGCAAAGTTGAAGGATGTCTATCTATCTATCTATTGCCAGACGTCTCAATACTGTACAGTATTACTATACCATCTGATTAATGTAGTGAAAGTATAACACAGTACAATACTGCAATGGTAGTGAAAACAGTTTAAAAACCATTGGTGCAATCCGGACTAATGTCTGATATATCGGAAAAAGTCCGGATTAACAGGGGAAAGTCCGAAAGTCGCTTTTATCAGAATTTCGCATTTTTCGGAATGGCTTAGGCCCCAATTAGTCCATTATAGTGAGGTCCTACTGTACAGTATTATTATTTTCCACATATTGGCTTTGCCCCAGTCAGTCTGATGTACGAGGGCTATTCAGAAAGAATCCGACCTTTGGCCGGGAAAAATAGAATTATTGAACTGGCAGTCTGAAGCCTTAATCTTGGTCAAAGTAGTCTCCTTGGGACTGCACACACTTCTCCCAGCAGTCCTGCCATTATTGGAAGCATTTCTGGAATGCATTTTTGGGAAAGGAGTACAGCTGGGTCGTTGCATTCCAAATTATGTCTTCTCGTTACTCAAATCGGGTCCCTTCCAGCAGCATTGTCAGATTGGGGAACATCCAAAAATCACAAGGAGCTATGTAAGGAGATACAGGAGTGTTGTGTTTGGCCAAGAAAGTTTTAATCAGATGCGAGGAACAAGCAGCGCAAGACACCTGACCTGTGGGCAGCGGGAACATGGCAGCTGCATCATGACACTGCACCAACTCATTCGTTGAATCTGATTCATACTTTCTTGGCCAAACACAACACTCCTGTGGTTTGTCAGGCTCCCTACTCTCCCGACATGGTTCTTTGTGGTTTCTGGCTGTTCCCCAAGCTGAAAATGCTGCTGAAAGGGACCCGATTTGAGTAACGAGGAGACATAATTTGGAATGCGACGACCCAGCTGTACTCTGTTCCCAAAAATGCATTCCAGAAATGCTTCCAATAATGGCAGGACTGCTGAGAGATGTGTGTGCAGTCCCAAGGAAACTACTTTGACAGGGATTAAGGTTCCAGACTGCCAGGTGAATAATTCTATTTTCCAGGCCAAAGGTCGGATACTTTTTGAACAGCCCTCGTAGTGAGGCTTTACTGTACTGTCATGTATTTCTGTGACATCCAAATGAAAATTAATTCATTGCTACATCTCATGATGTAGGTTTCATAACGGTATGACTGAATTTTCATGGAGAAGAATGCCCAGAAAAAAATATATATATATATTTCTGGGTCAGCACATGTGTGGCAAGCACTCCAGTGAAGTACACCACAGCATAAACTAAAAAGGCTAATCCATTCATCCCTAAAGGTGTTAATGAATAATACTGTAATACCTTATAACATCTTGTGTGACACTGAATGCTACTGGCAGGACTGTGACTTACTATGCATAATGCTAATACAAAGAAAGCTCCTTACTCAAACTCTTAAACTGTCTTATACTATGCTGTTCATAATGTAAAGAAATGGAAGTCTGGTTAGAATCACTGTAACAATGAGACTCACGTTCAGCTGATGGATTCAAGTACTGTATAGTAATTGGTGCTTTCCCTGCAACAGTCGAGTCTGCCCAAGCATGTAACAATGTCAAATCCATGAACTTCCATTTAAATTATGTCTTGTGTTCTAGATATGAAGATTTAATAAGTCAAGTTTCAGGGACCATTCTGCACTCCTAATACTAACTTATCAAAACTCATTGTAAGAGGTTCACACAAAGCAAGTAATTAAGAAAATTATTCCACTGCAAGGCTTAATCATGATCACTCAACACTTAGACAAGAGCACTTTAAAAAAGTAACCAAATTTCAGTCATTTAAAAACTGAAATTTACTAAAATATACATATATATCTGTTACTCATTTAACAGAAATACTGAGCTAGTCATAAATGAGGCATTATCATTTCTGTAACAAAACAGAAGTGGGTAGGGAAAAACCTGTATTTATCAAATAACAGTGAAGTAAAAACATGGCAATTGTAGGTGGTAGGGAAAAATAGAATTTACCATTTCATAGTGAAGTAAAAACATGGTAGTTGTGTCTTTCTATACTCTTGGCACAATGATTAAACTCTACATAAAAATGATATATTGGTATTTATGATGTTCGTTCATTCGTTTCGTTTATAAAGGCCCCAACATTTTTGCATGTGTCGGCCTTGGGCACCTAATGGTGGTTCTCCATGCTGCCTGATCTCAGGCAACCTCCCTATTCAGTCCCTCATCCTGGAGGTCACACTCAATGACCTTGTCCCAGGTTCATATGAACTGATGCACTTCCTACAATGAACTGAATGTTCACAAAGGCCTATAGTTTTTTGTTATAGATAACAGACCTATGATATTTTGCTGATGGTAAAACCAAATTCCATATTTCTACAGTAAACACAACATTAAACAGGTCAGTTATACAAGAAAGCAAGCAGTGGTTATGGTGAAACTGTCTCAGTTTGCTGCAAATAATCATTGCATGCAATGGGCTACATCTAAATTTTGTACAGGGTGCCCTGTGACACATGTACCTACCTTCAGATAATTACTGATTAATTTTGAGCAAGAGCTGCTATATCAACATACACCCACGTCCCAATTAGCGCGTGATCAAAAGAGCACAATTCCCAAATAGTGCGAGCTGTCTCTTAATATCCAAAACGTCTGAAATTAACAATGCTGGTGAAGCCACCACAACTGAAGATGTGATTACTGCAGGATCTATCGAAGACGCATTACAGAAGGTGAGACAAGAGGAGGTTACACTGATGCCAGCAACACCAGAAACACCAGGAGAGTTCTCCATGATGGAGATCAGCCAAATCTTGGCTGCTGTAGATGCCTTAACCCTTTGGCTGTGGCAGCCATGACAACAAGCTAATGAATAAGCTCAGTGTGGAGAAATAGGAAAAAAATGGTGTGTTTTCAAACCATATTTTAAACCACTTATCCTTAATCTTAAGAGCTAAAATTTATGTCAGACAAACTTCAATCTTTCCACTATTGTTTACAACAAAACCATGTCTGTAGGTACTCCCAGCCCAGAGAATGAATTGGGGGAAAACAAGGAGTGTTTTGACCATCTGATGCGGGAAATAGTCCAGCGAGGCAGAAATCACCAATCCACAAGATTTTTTCCTTACAAAATACAGTAGTTACTGCCATGTTACCTCATCACAGTAATTACAATAATAAAAGAAAAAATCTAGCCAGTCTTACATGATTTTATTACGATATTCCAGGGTTTACGCTAAACTTTAGCGAAACAGTAGCAACATGAGGAAAATCACTACAAACTTCATAAAACTTTATGAAAGACTTTTATTACCACTTACTTTCATAAACCTTATTAATATAATGTCACGAGTCATTTTATAGCATAGCTGCACAATTTGCAAACACAAAAATGTTCACTAGCTAATGCGCTTAGCATAATTATGACCACTGATTATTTAAAAAAAATATCACTAAATACAGTAATTTGTATTTTATCACACTAATTCACAATATAATAGAAAATAACACTTTCAGCCACTCTCGTATCATTTCAGTGCGATTTTAGGGCGTATTACTTCGTATTATTTACAAGAGGGGGGGGCAGCAAACTGGTTTAGACCAGCTCATCGTGGGTATGTGTACATGTGTGCATGCATGTATGTATGAACACTATTATTAAGTACTAGGGTAATTATCAGTGAGTAAAAGTTTAACCCCTACAGTTTGAGCCACTCATCCACCAAATGAATTGTTCTCCATAAGTCATGTGTACCAATTAGTGTGATATCAAACAGCGCGTGCTCGCACATCCACCATATAGACGCGTTAATTTGGACCTTGGTGTACGTTCAATTCTAAATTGTTACAAGGCACAGGAGACCTAATAGGTAAAAATCGTGTCTCGAGCTGTAATTCATCCAAATCTGGACTGATGCTGATGCAGCCTACACTACAGTAATCTCTTGGTTATTGTGCACTTCACTACAGCAGTTTTCATTACCACTGCAAGATGAAAATCTGCACTCCTGTCATTATTATCACACATTTTTTGGCTAAAAAAAACTTTGCCATTGCGCGCCCGGTCAGGTTTCTGCTAACAATTACGGTACAAAATCTGTGGCTTCCGACAGTTTTGAAGGATCCAAAGATGAGACCCTAGTGGCAGTGACCACTAACTCTCTTCACCCCTACCCTCAGAACGCCTTACCTCAAGCCCATCTAAGGTCTCTATATGGTGTGTGCTTCTTCCTCTCTGTGCCCTTTTCATCATATCTATTAACCAAACCATGCCTATGTATGTTTTAAATAAGTACAGTACCATTACACTATATACAGTATTATTTAATGCAAAATAAGTGTTTAAGGGAAATTTTGGGTTTACAAACAGGGTACCAATAAGGATACATCCCACAGATTCTATGCATTCATAATTGTGCAATTTCCTTATCATACACCAGGTATGGTACCAATTATGCACAATAACCAAGGGATCATTGTATTCAAAATCTGCCTCAGAATATCCTCCTGAAGTTTGGCACACATTTCATGGGACACCCTGTATCTAAAAATCTTTGAAGACATTAAACCGCATTATGGTGATTTCACAGGGCACACTGTATATAATTTTTAAATTCACACCTGTATTACAATGCTGACAGTAAAGCATGACACAACTCTCATATCTGTTCTTCACTTTTAACATGTTCAATACATGGTTTTCCTGGCCCATGTTCCGCCTTATTACAGTAATACAACTGTTAGTTATTTACGGCAACTTGTACATAAATTTTTATATAAAAGCCTTCTGCACAATGGTAGTATTACTGGTGTACATGCACCTATTAAAAATGCTAAAAATATAAAAAACTAGCTCAACTTATTTTGGTCATGAAATGTCAATAATTATTAAAATATTGCAAACAGTAAACATACTTTTGTGATAAAAGGCTGTGATGTTATTTAACAAGCAGTTAAATTATTCAGCAACTTTATGAAAGTCAGATACATACCTATAGCTGAGAGCCCTTCTGATATAGATGATAAGACATAGAGGAATACATTTGGTTCTAGGGTGGAGAGGAAGTTCATATGATCCTGCGCTAAGCACTCAAGTAGAACATAGTAAGTCTGGGAGAGTTTGGGGTATACCTGAGAATAAAATATCAATATCAAAGTATGCAAAGTAATTTACAGTATACCATCCAAGGAAAAATTAAAATTTAATTTAATTAAATCTCTTAAATTATATCACATAATATATGACCAAAGATAAAGTTTGTTAATTTACTGCATTCAATGCAATGACTAATTTTCATTTTTCTTGCTACCTCCAGATGACTTTATCTTAGTAAAGATCTCTACAATGAAGATGATTAAAGTATGAAATGTTAGTCATCTGATCTTTATTACCACAAGTTATCAAAAACTGTTACTGTAATTCATGGCCTTGTTATAACTTAAAAATGTATAATGTGCAACTCACCAGGAGATCAGACTGGGGTATTGACAACAGCAGCTTGACAAAAGTGTGTAACGCTGAGTCTAAGGCATCATCGCCATAGAGTCGGAAGACACCAAAGTTAACATAATTCCCACACAGGGCTGCTTTGAGAATTGAGAAACTAATGCTGATGCCCTTTAACCTCATTGGATAAATCTGATCCTTTGGAATGTTATCTCCTTGGGCAAGAATTCTGGAACCATATGTACAGATGACTTTGCTGGCCTCTCTAAACAGTAGTATACCATTGGGTGACGAGACATCAAACTGGAGTCTCTGAGATCTATTCTGTACTAGCTCAGCAAATAGTTTGAGAACAGGAGTGGTAATCTGAGGATCATGACTCCAGATCTCAACACCTCTAACTAGAACGCCAGTGTAGGTTGGGTATCTAATGCAGTATATTAAGGAACATATACAGCATTACCATATATCTACAGTCTTACATAATACCACAAAAATGAAACAGATAAAGCAAACATTCTTATTTGAGTTGGGAGAGGGGGGGGGGGGCAATCAGGAGCTTTAGGGTCCCAGGCTAGGCTACCCATCCCTGAAACTTAAGGCAATGGTGAGGGAACCAGCTCACCCAAGTGCCAATACATGAGATATAAAGCCAAAACATCCCTCTGATTTAAACCATACAAAAACCTGAAAATATTCAAGTGGATTTCACATTCTCAGAAACGACACTCCTTTATGCACCACTAAAACCAATCATGCATACCACCTCTCTGCTCTCATCATTCCCATTCATCAATCGTTCATATTTTTGCTTTCATCTTATACTATTCTACTCTTATCCTTCAGATTTTCTCACATATTCAACCCTTATTTCTATATTTTTCTATTTCCAAAACAATTTCCTGGTTATATTCAATTTTCTTTCTAGATCAAAATAATTGAACTCCATCTTTCATAGTTACCTACAATAATGAACAACTCTGGTTCTTACTGTCATCAAGGTGACCCCGGACACATTTGAATCTGAATGGAGTGAAATGAAGGCTAAGGTTGTACTTTCCCTGAAGTGCATCTTCCGCCTTTCAGAAGAGAGAGAGAGCTGAACAATTGGACAGCTCTCAGCTACTGTTATATCAGTGTCACTGCATGATGGTTGGTGGGGCTGCTTGCCATCCACTCACTCAATGTGGTAATGCCTCTGAATGACCCTCTACTAGGTGACAAGCCAGAAGGTTTCCTGATCATTCACTACACTGGGTGGTAACCATATACCTACAGTATATGAAACTTAGTAGTTTAGTGGGATAAAGCACTCCAACCAGACTGAGCCTGTAAGGATTTATATCCCAGAGGTAACTAGAGTTTATTGCTCATGTAATGATACTCAAGAGGTGACTGAAGCTAGTCACCCTTCCCATAGATGTTGGGACTGATGGCCGTAGTCTTAAACTGTGGGAAGGCTTTCACCTTGCCCTATCCGCAGGAAAGGGAGAGTGTTCCCCGATGAACAGGAGAGGATTGCCACAGCATAGTACTGGACTCTGCGGGGAGTCTCATAGCACCCCTTCGCATGCCCCTTCATCATATTATAGCAGCCTTATGCAAAGAAAACTATGTACAATTTGATGGACCCTATGGTGTGTGTGATGGGAATTTTAATTTAACGATAAAAACATTGCGTAAAGGAAAAAAATTTGCGTTTAATATTTTTATCGTTTTAAAAGACTTCACCACTTCTCTGGAGATGGTTACTTTACGACAAGACGAAAACAAAGATGAGAGACTGTATCCACTTCCATTTCACTTCTCAATATTTCTACCAAGCTGTTTATCAGATATGGTGCATGATACTTTTACAATTAAAGTAGTTTGATTAGTACGTGAAATAATTCCTACAGTAAAGAATGGTCGAGTACTACCTAAACAGATGACTGGTGTACAGTCAGTTAGTTTGAATTATGAAGTCTCATGTTTGCGTTCAGTAAACTTCTGCAAGTTCGCACTACAGAGATAGCCCAATTATCCGGGCTATATGGTGTGAAGGGGTGACTGAATAGTCCAAAATCACGATTAATCCGGCGGAAACAAAAAACAAGTGCTGTCAGACTGATTTATTTACCACTAAATGTACACTTAACATAGCAGAAAGACCTTACCAAATCTTTGCATATGCATCCTGCTTATTTCTGTATTTTTCTAGTTTCAGTTGGGTAAATTTCTTTATCTTGCTGAAAAATTTCCTCCCTGTTATTATCGTCACATTCTTGAAGCTGTTCCTACGATTGTTTCCAGCGCAATGGAAGAAACTCAACATACTAAAGTGTGAATTTCGTTTCCCAACTTCCAAACTGGGGATTAAGTTAGGTTAAATTATTAGGTGCAGTTAAGCTAAGTTAGGCCAGGTTTGGTTACACAATTAGATCAGAACAGTACCTTCCGCCATTACGTTAACTAATAACAAGAGTTGTCACCAGTACAACAGCTAAAAACAACGAGGAAACAGATTTAACAAGAAATGTTTATTTGCCAACCCAAAAATAATCAGAAAAACAACAGAATATCAGGATGAAATGATTTGGTGAGGTGCTTCTACTGCTTACAGTAAAGCGTATGTTTAGTCCCCTCAATGGCAGTGAGTTCAGTAATTTGCGTGCTCCCGTGGCAGGCCTTGGAACCATTTTTTCTAAGTTCTAAAATCAGTTTCTTTTTCTTACAGATGTGGTAAGACTCATCTGGTGCACTTTTTTTTTTTTTGTCCCTAAATCCATCTTCTGATTTGCTATGAATCATGAAAGAATAAAATTAGGGCGCATGTTACATTAGCATTTAAACATATCGACGAAAACATCTGGGATGAAGTGACCGCCTGGCTGCTTGGGATGGTACAGCAGGTTTGTGTAACCATACCAGTGATCTTCGTTCCCTTCCCATAATTGTTCACAGATTTTATAGCTCCCTAACTCAACGTCACTGACACCTGTACAGTAATGCATTGTTTAAGGATGGCAGCTATGAAGCGGTTAATGGAAATACGTAATTATTTGTATCAATACTGTCTCACACATACACATAACACCGAACGAAGAATGAGCAGTAAATCTACACTCAGCTGTAAACAGCATAAATAACTGTATGCTCTGTCGGTCCAAAATGTGTTGAGAACCACGACATCGAACAAAGAATGTGGGATGCTAACTTACGAGAAGATGTGAGACGACAGTTTTTTTTTTTTTCTGACTAATAAACATTTTTGCTCCATTTCATCCCCGAAAATTGTGAAATCTATAAATTTCTGTTTAAGCATACAGCCTAATGACCTTACCAAGTCAATTTATATTCCTCTAGTTTGTTTTCTGCATTTTTCTGTCTATTTTGAGGGTGGTAAACTACCTTTCTCTCGCAGAAAGATTTCCTCTCTTAATATCATAACGTTCCTTAAGCCTTACCTACTATTGTTTTCGGCATAATGGAAGAAACTTACTCAAAATTAAGGGGCATGTTACATTAGCATTTAAACATATCGGCGAAAACATCTGAGAGGAAGTGACCGCCTGGCTGCTTGTGACAGTAGAGTAGGGTTGTGTATACATATCAGTGACCTTCGATCTCTTCCCATAATTGCTCGCAGTTTTTTTTTTTAGTTTTAACTCACCGTCACTGACACCGGTACAGTAAAGCATCGTTCAAGGCTGCCATCTATGAAGGGGTTAATGGAATACATTACTGTTTGCATCAATACTCTCTCTTTCACACATACACTTAAGAACGAACAAAAGAATGAACATAATGTACATTTAACTAAAAGAGCACGATATCTAACGAAGAATGTGAAACTGAATGCTAACTTTCGAGAACACATGAGATGGCAGGGTAATTTTTTTTCTGATTAGCAAACATTTCTGTTCCATTTCGTCCCCTAAAATTGTGAAATCCATAAATTTTCGTCTAAGCATACAGCCTAAAGACTTTACCAGTTCAATTCATATTCCTCTAGTTGGTTTTCAGTATTTTTCTACTTTGAATATAGTAATAATTACCTTCTCTTGCTGAAAGATTTCCTCCTTTATCATCATCACGTTCTTTAGGCCGTACCTACGACTGTTTCCGGCATAATGGAAGAAATTTATTCAACATAATAAGAAGTGAATTTCAATTAGAAGTGGATTTCATTTCCCAATTCTCCAACTGGAGCCCAAGTTAGGATAGGTTAAATTATTAGGTAGTTAAGCAAGGTTAGGCTAGGTTAGGTTATCAGTCGCCTAACCAAACTCCACCCTGCCATCCATGTGATCGAGCTGTGAGCAGGAGGTGTGGGTGGGGGGACAGACTCACGGTCGTTTACCCGTGCCTCGCTCGCTAGCAACCAGATGCTTTGTGTTTAAACCGGAGCTATCGTACGAATAATTCTATGTATTACTGTACCACTGAACCATTCAGTCACGGCCCGGATATACCGAAGGCTGGATAATCCGAACATGGATAATTGAGCTTTCACTGTATTTTGTTTTGGCTTGGCAATACATTTTTCTGGTGTATTTTCGTGTGATTTCAACGAATTTGGCTTTTAGTTTCGATGTTCGTGACTGATTTTCAAATTACCCTCCCCCCCTGCGTGTCTTGGGGGGTGGGATTTTGGGGTTCTTTGTGGGAAGAATGGCAAAAACAAGTTTTTTGGGCAGAAATATAGTCAAACTCGGTATGCCCTGCCAAGACGTATTCGTAGGGTTATTACTGACAGCATGAACCCCTTTGAAGCTATGTCTGACACCGAATTTTTCCTGCGGTACAGGTTCACCAAATCCTGTATGCATTCTCTTATACAGAGTATTTAAGAACAAATGCCAGTCTTTAATAATAGAAGAGGTAAGAATTGCAACCATTAATAGATTGTATTGTGTGTGAATCTTAGAAAATGTCATATGTATTGTTTTTATTTTAAGATTTTGAATTTTAAAATTAATCAGTGTTACCAACTCTTTGCCACGCCTACCCACACGAAAGGGTGCGCTCTCCTGCTTTCAAGATTACCACTTAAGTTGAAGGTGTGAGCTTCCACCTCAGGCGGGGAGCGGGAAGGGTAACCCCTGCCCTCGGATTCAAGACTACAGGTGTGAGTAGCTTATAGCCCTGGGCCCCTGTGCTACTGATGGATCAAAAAAGGATTGGATGATGGAGGGATGGATGCTTGTTCTTTGGCTCTTTTCCACTAGAATTATGTATTATTCAAGTTGGGGAGAACCTCAAATAGACAAGAAGTTGAATGAAGCCATATCTAACCCTCCAGTTCAAAGAACATCCCCTAAGAAACAAATCTAAAGAGCACAAGAATATAAAAATATCACTTGACAGAAGAGTGGGAAAAAATAAACGAATAATAATAATAATAATAATAAGAAGAAGAAGAAGAATTACACAGTAGAGTATATAAGAGGATACATCCAGTCAAAAAGCATCATGTATGATGTCTTGGTATTAAATGCATAAGCAAGCCCTCGCAGGTCTCGTGCTAAGCCAATCAATCCTTTCTTGGCGTCCTCTGCTTGGAACACCGGGGTTTCTGCCTGGGCTAGTAAACGGCCCACACTGTCAAATGCAGCTGATGACAAAAAAAAGAAAAGAAAAAAAGTCAAAGCTGGAAATGACTGTAAAGATTTGAATAAATCAGAACCTGAAAATAATAATGATAAAAAGATGTACCAGTATAAATATCACACCCTACAGACAATAAGTTCCTGTTAAAAGCTTTATCCACACTGACTCACTGGATGAATACAGCACTAACAAATGGAAGTGAGGTATGGAGCAAACACAAAGAAAATTTTGAAAGTTTTTTTTTTTTTAATGCAAGAAAGAAGGAACCAAGGGCCATGGGCCTGCAACTGTTCCTTCCAAGAAAAAGTAAAAACAATACAAAAGAGGGCCAAATACAAGATCCATTCATTTCGAGATGCCTGGACACACTGCGTTTGAAAGATTGGAGATCATAGGAAGCAGGGAATACAGACAGAGGGAGACAGTTCCAGAGTTGACCAGTTGCATAAATGAAGGACGACTGGGAGTAACGGTTAACTCTTGCATTAGAGAGTTGGACAGAAAAGGGATGAGAGTTTGTTGCTAGACGGGTACTACGTGCCCGTCGTAGAGGGATGCAAGCAGACAGATCAGAGGAACAGTGACCATTGAAGTAGAGATAGAAGAGAGATAAAGAAGCAACAGTGCGGCGAAGAGACAAAGGTTGAAGGGAATCAGTAAGAGAAGGAGAGTTAATGAGACGAAAAGCCTTTGACTCCACCCTATTGAGAAGAACCGCATGTGCGGAGCCTCCCCACGCATGAGAGTTGTACTCCATACACGGGCGAATAAAACCCGTGTACAAGGTCAACATCTGTGCAAGGGTAAAGAAAGCTCAGAGTCGGTCCAGCACACCTAATCTCTTGGAAGCAGATTTCACAAGAGATGTAATATGTTCTTTCCAAGACAAATCCCGAGAGAATGAAACCCCTAGCATGTTCAAGGATGATGCAGGACCGAGCTGGACATTATTAAACATTAGTGGGTAATCCTGAGGAAGATTTTGTCGAGTTGATAAGTGTAAGAACTGAGTTTTTGATGCATTAAAAATAACCAGATTATTTTTACCCCAATCAGAGATATGAGCCAAGTCAGACATTAGGTTTGCCATAGCCTCATCCCTTGTTTGCTGAAGTAACTGCTGAGATGGATGTTGCGGAAATCGAATGGAAAGGTGAAGGGTGGAATCATCAGCATATGAGTGGATAGGGCTAGATGTACAGCTTAGAAGGTCATTGATGAATAAAAGAAAGAGAGTTGGTGATAGGACAGAGCCCTGAGGAACACCACTGTTGATAGGTCTAGGAGAAGAACGATGGCCGTCTACAACAGCAGCTATAGAACGACCAGAAAGGAAGCTCGAGATGAAGGCACAGATAAAAGGATAGAAACCGTAAGAGGGCAGTTTGGAATCAAAGATTTATGCCAGACTCGATCGAAAGCCTTTGAGATGTCAAGTGCAATGGCAAAGCTTTCGCCAAAGTCCCGAAAGGAGGATGACCAGGAGTCTGAAAGGTAGGTGAGAAGATCGCCAGTGGAGCGTCCCTGACGGAACCCATACTGACGATCAGAAAGAAGGTTGTGACAGGAAAGATGCTTTAAAATTTTTCTGTTAAGAACTGATTCGAAAACTTTTGA
>JAGKTI010010823.1:11473-27707 GCA_018397915.1 Birgus latro
TGCACAGTCCTAGGTCCAGGCAATGGATCTGGGACCCCTAGCCCACCAGCTTACTAGTGGCTGTGGTAGTGGCCTCGGGGCACCCTGCCAGGACACCTGCAGGGACACCCTCCAAGCGCGCCTTGGCACTGCAACTGCCCCGCCATTATACACCCACTGATAGGGCAGCCTCCTGGGGCGCTACTCCCAGGTTCGGGCCCCTCTCTATTGAGCGGAAGCGGCAGCCTGGGAACCGCAATGCCCTGTACCCTTTAGCACAGGTTCGAGCCCCATCTCACCCCGGACCCGTGATCTATGCCGGCGGAACCCCTGTCAAGCCTCCCCCCGAAAGTCCGCCACTAGGTAGCGGGGGCAAAGTTTTCTGGCCGCATGCCCTTGCTGGCATCAACCTCTGTAACGTAGTGGGGTACGTTGTGTGATATGTAAAGTGCCTGTGGTGTAGTGCATATGATAGTTAGAGGAAATGTTTGGGAGAGCATGCTGGTCTACTCTCCATGTTACTGTCACACTGAAAAGGTCAGCAAGGGGGGATGATTAGGTAGCTAGTGAAAGGAGCTCCAGCTCTCCCTATCACCAGCATTCCATTCCCCTCGGGAGTACTACCCTGTTCGGCCCATGCTACAGCCTCCTCCTACAAGTTGTTGTTTTTACGGGGTGGGGCACTAACCCACCACCAACCCTTTCAGTCGCCTCTTACGACAAGCAGGGATACTGGGGGAGAATTCTTGAAACCCCCTACCCCCAGCCACTTAACCCCGGGCCGTCACTTTTGGGATGCTCGGTGGCGTTGGCTCAAGCCGTGAGCCATCATTTGAGTGCTTCTGTTTTCTTTTTAAGTAGCCGGGGCTTTCAAGATATAAATACAGTAAGACCTCACTGTAACGGACTAATTGGGGCCCAAGCCAGTCCGAAAAATGTGAAATTCCAATAAAAGCGACATCCGGACTTACTCCTGCTAATCTGGACTTTTTCCGATAAATCAGACATTAGTCCGGATTGCATCAGTGGTTTTCACCACCATTGGAGTATTGTACTGTGTTATACTTCACTACATTAATCAAATGGTATAATAATACTGTACTGTGCACTGAAAACATGTCTTTTACTTGTCTTATTGTGGTGACCATAGCTGAAGTGGTCAGGCAGTCCGGACTGCTTTCTGGCTTTATCGGACTTTTTCCGATATATAGGAGTTTAGTCCGGTAGCTCCTCGAGTCCAATAAAAGCGAATTCCAGTCTATTGAATCCGTTATATCGAGGTTTTACTGTATATATGAAATACTGTAGGAGAATCCTGAGTGCTATTTATATCACTCATGCTAGTTTTGGCCAATATTTTTAAAAAATAAGTCAGAGCGTGAATTGCCACCGGCTGGAAGTGCCAAGACTGCCTCACACAACCCCGTGGTTTAGGGGTTAATAATCTACCAGCTACATCCTTCACACCTTCACGTTTCTTTCCACTGTCACTTCTACTTTTCCGCACCTCTTTCCAGAATAACTTCCTATATTCAGGTTAGTTTGCATTCATTTTTCTTCCTAGATCATCATTTACCTCCTTTTTCCTCTTCACTAGTCACTTTTGTGTGCTTCTTGCTTTCAGTATATTCAGTTCTTTATTTCAATTGAACCCCTGTCCTCTAACCACTCTAGCCACTTCTTTCTTTTTCCCTCCACTGCTTTCTTAACCTTTTCATCCTACCATGCCATACCTTTCTTCTTTGTTGTTACTCTTGCCACAACACACACTGCTTTTGCATTCCTAACTAATCAGTCCCTATATGCATAAACAGCAAAACCTCATTAATGACGCACTTCAGTAGACCAAAATTTGCTTTTATTGGAACCAAGGAGCCGACCGCACTAAATTCTTATATACTGTATTGAAAAAAGTTCAGTAAAGCCAGAAGCGTTCCGGACTGCCTGACCACTTCAGCTATGTTCACCATAAAAAGGTAAATAAAAGACATGTTTATCAGTGTGCAGTACAGTATTATAATATACTGTACATTATTCCATTTGATTATTGTAGTGAATGTATAATACAGTATAGTACTGCAGTGGTAAGGAAAACAGTTTGAAAACCGTTGGTGTGATCCGTACTAATATCTGATACATCGGAAAAAGTCTGGGTTAGCAGGGAGACGTTTCGATGTCGCTTTTATTGGAATTTCGCTTTTTTGGGAATGGCTTAGGCTCCAGTTAGTCCATTATAGTGAGGTTTTACTGTACTGTACCAATACTGTTTTGTAGTTTATGTTTAATTTTCATCTTTTACTCATGGGAAAGGTTTTAGGATAGAGGGTCAAGAAAAGCAAGAAGAGTAAATGCATTGAAAAAAGGCATGCTCTTCGTTGGCGCATAATGTGGTACCCTTATCGTTTTTTACCTAACAAACTGATTCTAATCACCAGTGAGCTTGCATTTTCTTACAGTGTCGTGGAAAAGTCCTTTCCATTAAATATTATTTATAAAAACATGGAAAAATAAACTAATGAAATAAATCTTGAGCATTTATTGGGTAACTGATGATTTGGAAAGTAGTGTTGTACAATAGACTTATCATGACTCCCTTGCTCACAGTTATACAACTGTGGCCTGCTTACAGTATTTTGGAAAGTCCATTCTGTTAAATATTATTCATAAAAACATGGAAAAATAAACCAAAGAATAAATCTTGAGCATTTATTGGTGAACTGATGATTTGGAAAGTAGTGTTATAAAGTAGGAGTAGACTGTAGCAATAGGAGTAGACTGTAGCACCAGTCGAGCAGGGCAGTACTCCCAAGGTGGATGGAAAACTGATGACAGGGAGAGCTGGAGCTCCTGTTTCATCAGCCCACGGGACTAGTTCCTGGCCATCCCCTTTTGCTGAACTTTTTCAATGTCTCAGTAACACAGAGAGTAGGCCAGCATGCTCTCCAGTACAAGTTTCCCCAACTGTCAGTACCAAACTACATGCACAGTATACACTACACTTCCTTTTCAAAAATTTCAAACAAAAAACATGTCATCTCAATACTTAGCCTCGGAGTCTCCGGAGGAGGGGTAGACCATAAATGCCCCCACCATCCACCACTCTCCCGGTGACGACTCAACGAGCTGCTTAGAACCACTGTCTGACTCAACTCTTCTTCATTTCCGCAACATTCGCGGCCTCTAACTTACCCTCTGCTGAGCACCATCTCTCCTCCTCTAAACCTCACCTCATTTTCCTAACTGAGACTCAGCTGTCTGAGGCAACTGATAGCAAACTCTTTTCTGTATCCTCCTACTTTCTCTATATTCATTTCTTGCTCTCGTGTTCCTGAACTTGAGTCTCCTGAATTCCTTACTCTCTGGCTTTGGCTTTCCTGTCATTCCCTGACTAAATATATCTGTGCCGTTTGCTTATCCCCTAATTCAACTGACTATGAAAAATTCTTCGACTACCTTACTTCTGCGATGGAACACATTCTATCCATTTCTCCTCTCTCTGAAATCTCCATTCTGGGAGATTTCAGTGTTCACCATCACCTTTGGCTCTCCTCTCCTTTCACTGATCCACCTGGTGAACAAGCCTACATCTTTTCTATCCTTAACCCCTAAACTGCGGGGTTGTTTGAGGTGGTCCTGGCACTTCCTGCTGGTGGTTATTCATGCTCTGACTTATTTTTTAAAAATATTGGCCAAAACTAGCCTGAGTGATATACAGTAGGCGCGGAAAGTGTTGACGCCATCTTAAAAAAAGAAAACATTCTTGTGGTTAGCAAGGAGAAACAAATAAATTAACACTCACCATTGAATTTAGTATTTACTGGCATTCCCCTTCACCTTTATTATCTTCTTAAGGCATCTGGGGAGACTGATGGCGTAGTTTTGCAGAACAGACGGACTAAAACTGCTCCATAACTGCAGCCTCAAGTTTAGGCAAAGATGATGTGTCCATACTACGCAGCTGCCGCTTCATGTGCGCCCATAAATTCTCAATGGGATTGATATCTGGGCTGTTTCCGGGCCAATCTCGAATAAAGGGAACCTCACAGTCTGTTAGCCACTGTTTCACTGACTTTGCAACATGTGCAGGGGCAGAATCTTGCATAAATACTCTTGCCTTGGTTTTATCAAAAGAGTCACTTAAAACATCACATAAGAGCTCCAAATAATTGTTCTGGTTCACTTTTTCATTTGCAGGTAGAATTACCAACCTACCAACACCATAATATGTAAAGCAGCCCCAAGCCATGAGTGAGGCTGGGTATTTAACAAACTTGGAAGTGTACTTAGGATCCAGGGGGTCACTGCCTGGTTTGCGGTATACTCGTGATGAAGGGGTACCAGTGACAGTAAATGTTGACTCATCACTCCAAAGCACAGTTTTCCATTGCTCCTCACTCCAGGCAAGATATTTCTTACAAAAATTTACCTCTTTTTTCCTCTGAAGTGCAGTTAGCAGTGGTTTTTTACGAGCACAAAAACTCCTGTAGCCCAGATCGTCATGCAACAGCTGCTGCACACTTCTGACAGACACATCTGCCAGCAACTGTGGGTTCTTTTCTTTTAAATCCCATGCTGTTAGCCTTGGATCCTTGCTAACTTGCCTTGAGATCAGCTGACAGGTCCTGAAGGTTGTCTTACGAGGTCTCCCAGGCTTGGGAAGTGGAGTGGGAGGAATGGCCTCCCCACTGTCCTTGAACTGCTTCACCAGTCTCTGCACTGTCCTCAGTCTAACACCATCTGATTTGCAATAAATGGGAGTTTGTGGCCAGCTTTGTATAAAGTAATCACTTCCACACGTTTGTCCTTGCTTGTGGTTACTTTAGGCATGATGATAATGTGGTAGGTAACCAAATAACTGTGTTATTTGAGTCAAAACATGCCCTCGTGGTGCATCACACACAGAGACAATCCTCCTCCTGTGGCTGCCCAAACATAACTGAGCCTGCTCCTGTGGTGCCAAACCTATCAAGCAGGGTTGCCAGCTCCCGTTGAAAAGCGTCAGCTCATTTCGCATCACAGGGGAGGGTAGTATTGACCCTACTTCACTTAACGTGAAAAAGAATGACGTCGGCAAAAAAAGTCAGTACTTTCCGCGCCTACTGTAAATAGCACTGAGGATTCTCCTACAGTTTTTCATATATATTTATATCTTGAAAGCCCTGGCTACTTAAAAAGAAAACAGAGGCATCCAACGACAGCCCACGGCTCGAGCCATCACCACCGAGCATCACGAAAGTGACGCCTCACCGTTAAGTGGTTAATGACCTAGAGCAGCTTGTACAGCACCCTACCCATATCCCTGACCGCCTTGGAGAGAGTTCCAACGTACTTGACTTCTTCCTTACAACTAATTTTTCTGCTGACGCTGTTAATCTTTCCTCTCCATTGGGCTCCTCCGATCACAGCCTTATTTCCTTAACATGTCCTATCGCTTCGATATGGTCTGTGGACCCTCCAAAAAACGTCGAGTGTGGCACTTTGGAGCTGCGGATTAGGAGGCCCTTAGGCAGTACTTCTTTGATTTTCCATGGAATGATTATTGCTTCCATGGCCGGGAGCCATCTGAGTGTGCCTTGCGCATTGCGGAGGTTCTTCTCTTGGACATGGAAGCATACATTCCTTTCTCATATCCTTTGGCTAATGCAAGAAAGCCTTGATTTAATCACACTTGTTCTAATACTGTCCACAACGTCTCTCCTTTCACTGATCCATCTGGTGAACAAGCCTACATCTTTTCTATCCTTAATGACCTAGAGCAGCTTGTACATCACCCTACCTGTATCCCTGACTGCCTTGGAGAGAGCTCCAACGTACTTGACTTCTTCCGTACAACTAATTTTTCTGCTTACGCTGTTAATCTTTCCTCTCCGTTGGGCTCCTCCGATCACAGCCATATTTCCTTAACCTGTCCTATCGCTTTGGTACAGCCTGTTGACCCTCCAAAGAAACATCAACTGTGGCACTTTGGAGCTGCAGATTGGGAGGCCCTTGGAATGATTATTGCTTCCATGGCCAGGAGCCATCTAAGTGTGCCTTGCGCTTTACGGAGGTTATTCTCTTGGACATGGAAGCATACATTCCTTTCTCATATCCTTTGACTAATGCAAGAAAGCCTTAGTTTAATCATGTTTGTTCTAATACTGTCCACAACAAGGAAAGGACCTATAAAAGTTACTGGAGCCAGCACACCCCTGAATCACATCTTTTTTATGTTTCTGCCCGGAATCGTGCTAAGTCTGTTCTTCATTCTGCTAAAAATAATTTCATCCGTACTAAATGCTCTGAACTCTCCAACTCTAATTCTTCCTGCTCCTTCTGGCTCCTTGCCAAAAAACTTTCTAACAACTTTACTTCATCATCCTTCCCTCCTCTTTTCTACACTGATGGTTCTGTAGCTATTTCTTCTACTGATAAAGCTGTTCTTTTCGCTCAGACTTTCTCCAATTGCACCTTAGACGATTCCGGTGCTGTTCTTCCATCACTTCCTTCCTCTGACTTCCTTATGGCTGACTTTAAAATTTCTTCAGCTGACGTATTTTCTCCCATCACTGGCCTCAATAGTGACAAGGTATATGGGCCTGATGGTGTCCTTCCTGTTGTCCTCAAGAACTGTGCTTCTATGTTTACACCCTGCCTAGGTAAACTCTTTTGCCTTTGTCTGTTTACCTGTACCTTTCCTTCTTGCTGGAAGTTTGCTCTCATTCAGCCAGTCCCAAAGAAGGGTGACCATCCCCAGCCCTCTAACTATTGTCCAATTGCTTTAACATCCTGTATTTCAAAAGTTTTTGAGTCAATTCTTAATAGAAAAATTTAAACATCTTTCCTGTTACAGCCTTCTTGCTGATCGTCAGTATGGGTTCCGTCAGGGACGCTCTGCTGGCGAGCTTCTCACCTACCTTTCAGACTCTAGGTCATCCTCCTTTCGGGACTTTGGCAAAAGCTTTGCCATTGCACTTGACATCTCATAGGCTGTCGATCAAGTCTGGTACAAATCTTTAATTTCCAAACTGCCCTCTTATGGTTTCTATCCTTCTATCTGTGCCTTCATCTATAGTTTCCTTTTTGGTTGTTCAATAGCCGCTGTTGTAGACTGCCATCATTCTTCTTCTAGATCTGTCAACAGTGTTTTTCCTCAGGACTTTGTCCTTTCACCAACTCTCTTCCTTTTATTCATCAGTGACCTAAGTTGTAAATCTAACCTTAGCCACTTGTACGCTGATGACTTCACGTTCACCTTTCCTTTTGGTCCCCGCAACATCCATCTCAGCAGTTACTTCAATAATCAGGGGATGAGGCTATGGCACACCTAATGTCTGACTCTGCTCGTATGTCTGACTGGGATAAAAATAATCTTTTTGCATGCATCAAAGACTCAGTTCTTACACCTATCAACCTGAGAGAATCATCCACAGGAGTACCCACTAATGTTTAATAATATCCAACTTAATCCTGCATCATTCTTGAAAATGCTTGGGGTTTCATTCACTCGGGACTTATCTTGGAAAGACCATATTGCATCTCTTGTAAAAGCTGCTTCCAAGAGATTCGGTGTGCTAAGCCAACTCCATACCTTCTTTACCCCTGCACAGTTGTTGACTTTATACATGAGTTTTATTTGCCCCTGTGTAGAGTACAACCCTCATGTATGGGGAGGCTTCCCACATACAGCTCTTCTCAGTAGGGTGGAGTGAAAGGCTTTTTGTCTCATTAACTCTCCTTCTCTTACTGGGTCTCTTCAACCACTGTCTCTTCACTGCACTGTTGTATCTTTATCTATTTTGTATCGCTACTTCAGTTGTCACTGTTCCTCTGAACTGTCTACTTGCATTCCTCCACCTCTACGACAGGTACATAGCACCCGTTTAGCAACAAACTCTCATCCCTTTTCTGTCCAACTCTGTTTTATAAGAGTTAACCGTTACTCCCAGTCCTTCATTTATGCAACAGGTCATCTCTGGAACTGTCTCCCTCTGTCTGTATTTCCTGCTAGCTTTGAGTTCAGTCTTTCAAACGCAGTGTGTCCAGTCATCTCAAAATGATTAGATCATGATTTTGGCTCTTTCTTGTATTGTTTTTGTTTTTTTCTTGGAATGAACAGTTTGTGGGCTCCTGTCCTTGATTCCTTCTTCATAGCATAAAAAAAAAAAAAAAGTAGATTTATCATGACTCCTTTGCTTGCAGTTATACGGCTGCAGCCCTCGAATTTATTCCTTACATGACTGCCGTCACTTCTTCCCTCACTCGTTACGCGGCTGGTTTGCAGATAATACAGTAAATATGTATGAACTGAATAGAAATACAAACTAAAGAAATAAATCATCAGCATGTATTGGTGAACTGATAATTAGGAAATAGGTTTTAAAAGAATTATCATGACTCCCTTGCTCACATTTGTGTATACGACTGCATCCCACCAATTTATTCCTCTTATTCCTCTTGTGATTCCTGTCACTCCATCCCTCACTTGCCACTCAGCTGGTTGTAGATAATTTAATCAGTATGAGTTTCAAGCACAGTAATTTTATACAACAAAGCAAACCATAATTTCTGTCAGCTAGATTTTATCTTCTCTGCCACTCTGCCAGTGCAGATGCATTCTAAAATGATGTATAAATTCATCTTAGAACACATTTGCACTGGCAGAGAAAATAAAATACAGCTGATAGAAAAAAAGGTTTGCTTTGGTGGATAAAATTACTGTGCTTGCAGTTCATAAATATTTACTGTATTATCTGCAAAACAGCTCTGTGGCGTGTGAGGGATGGGGTGACGGCAGTCAGGTGAGGAATAAATTGGTGGGGCACAGCCGTATCACAACTGTGAGCAAGGGAGGCGTGTTAATTCTACTGTACAACACTTCTTTCTTAATTATAAGTTCACCAATAAATGCTCAAGATTTATTTCTTTGGTTTATTTTTTCATGCAATTTGTACGAATTTACTGTATTATCTGAAAAACAGCTGAGTGGCGAATAAGGAATGGAGTGACGGCAGTCAGGTGAGGAATAAATTGGCCGACCTCAGCCATATACACAACTGTAAGCACGGGAGTCATGGTAATTCTACTGTACAACACTTCTTCCAAATCATCAGTTCACCAATAAATGCTCAAGATTTATTTCTTTAGTTTACTTTTCCATGTTTTATGAATAAAATAACAAATACAGTACTGAAATGTTTAACAGAATGAACCTGCTGTGTGCATTTTGCACAAATGCACGACACTCCAATCATGTGTGTTACTTCTATGGGGTGTGTTTAAAAGTAGGTTATGTTTCAAATGGACTTGTTTGTGTGGCCGTGGATGTGATTGGTACTGCACTGTATATTCTGCAATGATATAGCCCATTTAAAAGAGTATAGTATATATCAAATGTCTCGGAGAAATAAGTAGCCAGGAAGGTAAATTCCCCAAGCTTCCCAGTTAACTGAGATTGTACTGTAGCAGTATCTGTACTGTACTGTATTTTATGCTTAGTTTTCATCTTTTACTCATGGCAAGCTTTTAGGATAGAGGTTTGAGACTGATAGTAACACAATACAGTATTGGGCTCGCACCAAATGTTGAGCTAATGATGGGTTACAATGCAATATCTGGTGTTTCACTTTATTCGGCATAGGGCCTGGCTGAATTACAAAGGATAATTCAAGCTCCGCCTTCCGAAGGCATCTTATCGCCACAAACACCGATCAACTGGGAATGGTTGGGGAAGAGGCTGACTAATAGGAACGGCAGTAGTGAGTAGTATTTGAATGTCAAATGGAAGCATCACACCGAGATAGAAATTTAATAAACATTTTCTCAGATCAGTGTTTGTGGCGATAAGACCCCTTCGGAAGGCGGCACCAGAATTAAGAGTTTACTGTACATTGGTGTCTCAGAAAACAGCTACATGTGTCTGGCAAGTTACTGTACCAACACAATCTTGTCCTGAAGAAAAACAAAAATCAGTATAAAGACACTTGCTTCTGGCCACTTAGCCAAAGGCTTCCTTTTTCTCATATTCCTCTACAGGACAGTTTCTTGAGCACTTTACCAGTGCACAGATTTTATAGCTAACCATGAACTGCTAGGTTATTTATAACACCAGTCACAATGATGATTGTCCTTCTTGCACATTGGTTCAAATCTCCAAAGGTTACTGGAGATAATTTTATAATGAGAAGGATAGGCTGACTGTCCACACTAAAATTTTCTTCGCTGTGGTAGCCTTGCATCAGGCCCCTACATTTCGAAGGGGGTAATATGTTTGTGGCAGGTACTGCTTTTAGCCTTCACTGCATTGCAGGGTTATATATTTAAGACTGTTTCATACCATTTGTTATGATGTATCATAGATGGCTATGCCCACGGTCCACTCATTTCATTTAATACTACAGGAAAATTATTTCAGTTATATCGGCATATGCTCCACAGGTAGGATTGGATACCGCAGAGAAGGATAGATTTTGGGATGATTTAATACGTGTAGTAAGTGGTATGGGTGATGATGAGGTAGTGGTTCTGGGAGGAGATTTAAATGGTCATGTGGGTGAAGCAGCTCAAGGTTATGAAGGAGTCCATGGAGGATGTGCATATGGTGTGAGGAATGCGGAAGGGGAAAGAATACTCGAGTTTGGGGAGGCTATGGACATGATTGTGTGCAACACACATTTTAGGAAAAGAATGAGCCGGTTGATTACGTACGAGTCCGGGGGAAATAGTAGTCAGATAGATTATTTTCTGGTCAGGAGGGTTGATAGGAGATTAGTGAGGGATGTTAAAGTTATAGGAAGCAAGGAGTGTGTGCAGCAGCACAAACTGTTGATTTGTGACATGGTGCTTAAGGAACGAGTGATGAGAAGGAGGACATATGTACCTAGGAAGAAAATATGGAAGCTGGGAAACCAATCAGTAAGGGATGCCTTTTATAGTGAGATGAGGAGAGTGGTGGCTGAACAGGAAGCCATAGATAGGGGCATTAATGAATAGTATAGAGCCCTTAACAACAACCTCTTGAGAGTTACCGATGCAATATGCGGTTGGACAAGAGGCCCACCTAGACAAAAGTAACTTGGTGGTGGGATGAGGGTGTAGAAGCTGCAGTTAAGGAGAAAAGAAGGCTTTTCCGGGAATGGAAGAAGGGTGGTAACAGGGAGGAGTACTTGGCTGCCAAGCGCAGGGCTAGAAGAGAGGTATACAGGGGGAAGTCTGAGTCACAGAGACTTTTACTTGATAATGTAAATCATGGAGAAAGGAAAAATGTACTTTTTTGGGTGGCAAATCAGGTGAAGAGGGATAATCGGGACATTGTAGGTGAGCAGTGTGTGAAGAATGATGATGGAAGGGTAGTGGTGAACAGTGAGGATATTAAAGATGCATGGAGAGAGCATTATAGCCAGTTGTTGAATGAGGAGTTTGATTGGGATAGAGAAGGTTTGGAGCCAGCTGATCCAGTGTTGGGCCCTTGGCCTTTGATTGACGCTGCTACTGTGAGTCAAGCAATAGGTAGGATGCGGATGGGGAAGGAGGCAGGTGTGTCTGGGTTGACTGCCGAAATGTTGAATGCCTCAGGAGATACTGGGGTGAGGTTAGTCACTGACCTGACAAATATGATTATATATGAGTGTGTTGTCCCAGATGGTTGGCTGAAGAGTGTAATTGTAAATGTGTACAAAGGGAAGGGTGATGCCCTGGAAAGGGGAAATTACAGAGGTATAAAGCTCTTAGATCAGATAATGAAAGTAATGGAGAGAATTCTAGAAGGTATGATTAGAGAAAGAGTGAATATCGATGAGATGCAGTTTGGGTTTATGCCAGGCAGGGGGACCACTGATGCCATATTCATTGTTCGACAGCTTCAGGAAAAGTATATTGGAAAGAAAAGGGAATTGTATTTTGTTTTTGTTGATTTGGAAAAGGCCTTTGACAGAGTCCCTAGAGAGGTGGTGAAGTGGGGAATGAGAAAGCTAGGGTTGGAAGAGTTGCTGGTTAGGGTGGTTATGGCTATGTACGTGGGTGCTCGCACCCAGGAAAGAGTGAATGGAGTTTTGAGTGATGAGTTTTCTGTGAATGTTGGTGTGCATCAGGGGTCAGTTTTGAGTCCCTTGTTGTTTATCATGGTGCTTGACGCCGTCTCACGTGACTTCAGAGATGGACTCCCATGGGAGATGTTGTATGCTGATGATTTGGTGTTGATTGCAGAGAATGAAAAGGAGGCGGAGGAAAGATTTAAGAAGTGGAGAGATGGTATGGGGTACAAGGGCTTAAGGGTAAATGCAGATAAAACAAAAGTGATGATATCTAGGGTTGGTGGCAGTACAGTCAGAGGAGAGGGAGAGTGGCCATGTGCAGTTTGCCACAAGGGTGTGGGATCTTGTGTAGTGTTTGTGATAAATGGGTGCACAAGAGATGTAGTGGTATTAGAGGTAGACTGCGAGATAATGCTGATTTCATGTGTGCGGCGTGTTGGGGAGAGCAGGTGGAGATTGTTAGGTGTGAGAGGGTTGAACTTGCAGGTGAGTCTCTTGAGTGTGTGGAGGAGTTTTGTTATTTGGGAGACATGTTATGTGTCGGAGGTGGGGCTGGAGTTAGCTCGGTTGCTAGGGTGAGAAGTGGTTGGAAGAAGTTCAGGGAGCTGTTGCCTCTCCTGACATTGAGAGGACTCTCCTTACATGCTAAGGGGTCTTTGTATGCAGCATGTGTTAGGAGTGTGATGCTGTATGGTAGTGAGACCTGGGCAGTAAAGGAAGAGGATATTCGCAGTTTTAAACGTACAGAAATGACAATGATTAGGTGGATGTGCAGTGCGTCCCTGTGTGCAAGGCCTGGGGGGGCTGGGTTTACGATGGACGAGTTGATAGGTAGGATGGGACTGGAGTGTATTGGTGTTGTGATGAGGAGAGGTAGGCTGAGGTGGTTTGGGCATGTGGAGAGGATGAGGGATGATAATTGGGTACAGAGGGTGAAGTGTTAATGTTGGGGGAGGGGTAGACCGAGAAAGACATAGGACGAGGTCATTAAGTGTGACTTAAGGGTTAAAGAACTGAACAGGGAGGCTGCCAGGAATCGAGCAGCATGGAGAGCCGCCATTAGGTGACCAAGGCCGACGCATGCAAGCATGTTGGAGCCTCCAAAAATGAAACAAAACGAAACATACCTTCATTTGGTTTTAAACTGTGTGACAAGCCAAATTGTAGTAGTAGTAGTAGTAGTTGTTCCCTAGGCAGTCTGGCCGAACATCCCCGAGTCCCTAAGGAAGGCCATGCCCGAGACCGGAGCTTTCCCACAGAGCTCTCAAGGAGTGTATGTTGTGTTGTTGGTGTAGGTGATTGTGTGCAATGCAGTCTTCCATGATGTGCGTAATAGTATGGGGTGCTGTGTTACATCCTGGACAGGCATCAGCGACGGAGTCATCCAGCCTCTTCTGATAACTCAAGAGGGCTGGATGATGCTCACTTCTCAGCCTGCCTAGGTGGACCCTGTCCTCACGGGGGAGATAGCATTCAGAAGGATGGATATCAGGAGACCGTGCATGCAGCTGTGTGTTGTCTTTGAGTGACTGAATGGAACGGCAAGTGATTTGAGTATGCTTCTGGAAGCTGGTCTGAGGCGGGCATGGGGGATGAGATGATAGTATCTGTGTATGATTGTCACGAATTTCCTACATAGCGAAATTGTGTATCGTAAATCGTGACATGGACTGATTTTGCGGGAGCAATGAATAATTCTGAAATTTATGAGATTTCGCTCATTCTCTTAACCGTCTGCTCGTGTACTTATATTTGCTTCAAGTTTTCATAACTTTCGTCATTCTCTTGCGAGTGACTGTCTTTATGTACAGACAGTGCATTCCTCTGAGCGATAATTTCTGAATTGTCGTTTCTTTGCACTTGCCTTGCTGGCCGTTAGTTGGCCACGCCCTTTTCACACGATGCTCCTTGTGTTTGGGCAGCATTGAGCTTTAGTCGTCTGTTGATAGTCATTGAGAGCGGTGTGCGATACCCAATGCGGATAAATTTCTTTTAGTGATCTCGAACATCCTGCAGTATGGGCGTTTTCCCGAATCTCCCACCAACCTGGTGAGCAACTATAGCTGCGATGGTCTCTTCTCCACTGACCAGTATTTCTTTTGTTTTTCCTAGGCTTAAGTTTTTTTTGGATATTTATCTCAGTGCATTATTTAGCTATTGGTTTGAGTGCTTGAGTGAGTGCATTTCCCTTTCTTGATTTTGAATAGATTCATTTAACGTAAATTTATTTCATGTAATTAATAAATTTACAGTTCGTTTTCTTGAGCTTTGTTAAATGTAACAGTTGTGCTTAATTTCCCCACATTTAGCACAGTTTAGCTACTCCAAGTTAGCACAACTCCTTATATTAATCATGACTGGTATTTAGGCCAACTCTTGGCATTAATTCTTAAATCCGTTGTGCCAGCTAGGAGTTCGCACCAGCAAGTTCCTGCTTATTATCGTTATTACTATTATTATTATTTTTTTAACGTTGAGGGGTGAATTAACTTTCTCAGAGGCCAACGGCACAGTAATACAGCCTTCTTGAGCGTTTAGTCTATGCTGTGCACTGTTGAGAAGGTTTATAAATTCTCGACTCCAGAGAATTGGCGAAGTAAGCCAGCATAAAAGTGATAATCTACTCGATAGTTACTGTATTTCTATTGTCCACAGACATATTCCCATTCCCTCGTGACATCTGGTGTCACATTTATTTATTATATAAAGTATAATCTCATTTTCCCCTTGACATCTGGCGACCTCATTCCAGGATATAAACTCCTAGCCTTGAAATTACTGTATTACTGAAATCGCTCACTCACTCACTCACTCCTAGGTAGGTAGACTGCTGCACAGCAGCCAGTATATCAGTCTTTAGTTAGTCTCAATTTCAGCATCATGGCAACCAGTATATACCTACAGGAAGCCAAGGATATGGGGCTTACTAACCCCCAGGAAATCAAAGAATACATTGTATCGCGTGAGAATGCCGCCCGTGAAGAGCGGAAAATTCAATGTGACCACGAGCAAGCACAGCACGAGCAAGAAAAAGAACAACGTGAATACGAGGAACGGCAGAAAGAGCTTGAATACGAGGAACGTCAGAAAGAGCGTGAATACGAGGAATGTCAGAAAGAGCGTGAATACGAGGAATGTCAGAAAGAGCGTGAATACGAGGAATGTCAGAAAGAACGTAAACACGAGCTTGAAGTGCTGAAGCTCAAACGGGACTCCTTGGCTTCAGGCATATCGGGTGCAGCCAACCCAAGCTCCACGAGTGCTTCCCCAGCACCTGTTCTAGCAACTTCATGCCTCAAGCTTCCTTTGTACAAGGAAGGTGAGCGAATCGAGCCATTCATAGCTCATTTCGAAGACATGGCACTGCTGTACGATCTGGATGATGCAGCTAAGCGGCTTCAGTTTCTTAGCCTGTTTGAGGGCCCTGCCCTCGACATTCTCCACAGAATTCGCGGAAATAATCTCACGTACGAGATGATGAAGACCACACTTATCAAAGCGTATTGTCTTACCGTTGATGACACTAGGAATCAGTTCATGAGGGCGTGTCTCCAGGAAAAGGAGACAGCTGTTCAGTTCCTTGACCGTCTCATGGCATATTTAGACGAGTGGATGGAGAAGGACAAGACTTCTGGCACGCAAGAGGGAATAATCGACCTTGTGCTGCGCACAGAGCTAGAAAAGTCGTGGCCTGCCGAGCTTATGGCCCAGCTCAAAATTTGCAAAGTAAAGGATGCAAACCAATTGGTGGAAAAGGCTGATGCTTTCTTTACTGCGTACAGGTACCAAACTTGTAAGCAGCAGTCCTGGAACAAGACAGATACTGCCAAGTCGGGGAAGCAGTCTCAGACTGAACCCCATCATCAAGACCATTCTCAGAATAATGGCCAAGGTCCAGGCAAATCGCAGAAGGACCAGGGGCAGAATACACAGCAGCCTGCATGGAAGAGGCACAACAAGTACCCTAACCAGCAGCAGTATCAGCCAGGCAGTCGACAAGCAGGACAATCCTTTCCAGCACCAGCCCCAGTGTATCGGAGACAGGAGGCAAATGCAGCCTTCATTCCCCAACAAGCGCACAGTGGTGTTGTCCCCACCAGCACAGGTCCTTCACAGTTCACTAGTCCCCCTCAGATGGTGAACCCTCCTCCACAGGTTGTCAGTGCTCCTGCTTCCCAGATGGTGAGTACGACCCCTCATGCACCTAGTCAAAGTACGACTCCTCATGCACCTAGTCAAAGTAC
>JAGKTI010010824.1:11473-27706 GCA_018397915.1 Birgus latro
TGCACAGTCCTAGGTCCAGGCAATGGATCTGGGACCCCTAGCCCACCAGCTTACTAGTGGCTGTGGTAGTGGCCTCGGGGCACCCTGCCAGGACACCTGCAGGGACACCCTCCAAGCGCGCCTTGGCACTGCAACTGCCCCGCCATTATACACCCACTGATAGGGCAGCCTCCTGGGGCGCTACTCCCAGGTTCGGGCCCCTCTCTATTGAGCGGAAGCGGCAGCCTGGGAACCGCAATGCCCTGTACCCTTTAGCACAGGTTCGAGCCCCATCTCACCCCGGACCCGTGATCTATGCCGGCGGAACCCCTGTCAAGCCTCCCCCCGAAAGTCCGCCACTAGGTAGCGGGGGCAAAGTTTTCTGGCCGCATGCCCTTGCTGGCATCAACCTCTGTAACGTAGTGGGGTACGTTGTGTGATATGTAAAGTGCCTGTGGTGTAGTGCATATGATAGTTAGAGGAAATGTTTGGGAGAGCATGCTGGTCTACTCTCCATGTTACTGTCACACTGAAAAGGTCAGCAAGGGGGGATGATTAGGTAGCTAGTGAAAGGAGCTCCAGCTCTCCCTATCACCAGCATTCCATTCCCCTCGGGAGTACTACCCTGTTCGGCCCATGCTACAGCCTCCTCCTACAAGTTGTTGTTTTTACGGGGTGGGGCACTAACCCACCACCAACCCTTTCAGTCGCCTCTTACGACAAGCAGGGATACTGGGGGAGAATTCTTGAAACCCCCTACCCCCAGCCACTTAACCCCGGGCCGTCACTTTTGGGATGCTCGGTGGCGTTGGCTCAAGCCGTGAGCCATCATTTGAGTGCTTCTGTTTTCTTTTTAAGTAGCCGGGGCTTTCAAGATATAAATACAGTAAGACCTCACTGTAACGGACTAATTGGGGCCCAAGCCAGTCCGAAAAATGTGAAATTCCAATAAAAGCGACATCCGGACTTACTCCTGCTAATCTGGACTTTTTCCGATAAATCAGACATTAGTCCGGATTGCATCAGTGGTTTTCACCACCATTGGAGTATTGTACTGTGTTATACTTCACTACATTAATCAAATGGTATAATAATACTGTACTGTGCACTGAAAACATGTCTTTTACTTGTCTTATTGTGGTGACCATAGCTGAAGTGGTCAGGCAGTCCGGACTGCTTTCTGGCTTTATCGGACTTTTTCCGATATATAGGAGTTTAGTCCGGTAGCTCCTCGAGTCCAATAAAAGCGAATTCCAGTCTATTGAATCCGTTATATCGAGGTTTTACTGTATATATGAAATACTGTAGGAGAATCCTGAGTGCTATTTATATCACTCATGCTAGTTTTGGCCAATATTTTTAAAAAATAAGTCAGAGCGTGAATTGCCACCGGCTGGAAGTGCCAAGACTGCCTCACACAACCCCGTGGTTTAGGGGTTAATAATCTACCAGCTACATCCTTCACACCTTCACGTTTCTTTCCACTGTCACTTCTACTTTTCCGCACCTCTTTCCAGAATAACTTCCTATATTCAGGTTAGTTTGCATTCATTTTTCTTCCTAGATCATCATTTACCTCCTTTTTCCTCTTCACTAGTCACTTTTGTGTGCTTCTTGCTTTCAGTATATTCAGTTCTTTATTTCAATTGAACCCCTGTCCTCTAACCACTCTAGCCACTTCTTTCTTTTTCCCTCCACTGCTTTCTTAACCTTTTCATCCTACCATGCCATACCTTTCTTCTTTGTTGTTACTCTTGCCACAACACACACTGCTTTTGCATTCCTAACTAATCAGTCCCTATATGCATAAACAGCAAAACCTCATTAATGACGCACTTCAGTAGACCAAAATTTGCTTTTATTGGAACCAAGGAGCCGACCGCACTAAATTCTTATATACTGTATTGAAAAAAGTTCAGTAAAGCCAGAAGCGTTCCGGACTGCCTGACCACTTCAGCTATGTTCACCATAAAAAGGTAAATAAAAGACATGTTTATCAGTGTGCAGTACAGTATTATAATATACTGTACATTATTCCATTTGATTATTGTAGTGAATGTATAATACAGTATAGTACTGCAGTGGTAAGGAAAACAGTTTGAAAACCGTTGGTGTGATCCGTACTAATATCTGATACATCGGAAAAAGTCTGGGTTAGCAGGGAGACGTTTCGATGTCGCTTTTATTGGAATTTCGCTTTTTTGGGAATGGCTTAGGCTCCAGTTAGTCCATTATAGTGAGGTTTTACTGTACTGTACCAATACTGTTTTGTAGTTTATGTTTAATTTTCATCTTTTACTCATGGGAAAGGTTTTAGGATAGAGGGTCAAGAAAAGCAAGAAGAGTAAATGCATTGAAAAAAGGCATGCTCTTCGTTGGCGCATAATGTGGTACCCTTATCGTTTTTTACCTAACAAACTGATTCTAATCACCAATGAGCTTGCATTTTCTTACAGTGTCGTGGAAAAGTCCTTTCCATTAAATATTATTTATAAAAACATGGAAAAATAAACTAATGAAATAAATCTTGAGCATTTATTGGGTAACTGATGATTTGGAAAGTAGTGTTGTACAATAGACTTATCATGACTCCCTTGCTCACAGTTATACAACTGTGGCCTGCTTACAGTATTTTGGAAAGTCCATTCTGTTAAATATTATTCATAAAAACATGGAAAAATAAACCAAAGAATAAATCTTGAGCATTTATTGGTGAACTGATGATTTGGAAAGTAGTGTTATAAAGTAGGAGTAGACTGTAGCAATAGGAGTAGACTGTAGCACCAGTCGAGCAGGGCAGTACTCCCAAGGTGGATGGAAAACTGATGACAGGGAGAGCTGGAGCTCCTGTTTCATCAGCCCACGGGACTAGTTCCTGGCCATCCCCTTTTGCTGAACTTTTTCAATGTCTCAGTAACACAGAGAGTAGGCCAGCATGCTCTCCAGTACAAGTTTCCCCAACTGTCAGTACCAAACTACATGCACAGTATACACTACACTTCCTTTTCAAAAATTTCAAACAAAAAACATGTCATCTCAATACTTAGCCTCGGAGTCTCCGGAGGAGGGGTAGACCATAAATGCCCCCACCATCCACCACTCTCCCGGTGACGACTCAACGAGCTGCTTAGAACCACTGTCTGACTCAACTCTTCTTCATTTCCGCAACATTCGCGGCCTCTAACTTACCCTCTGCTGAGCACCATCTCTCCTCCTCTAAACCTCACCTCATTTTCCTAACTGAGACTCAGCTGTCTGAGGCAACTGATAGCAAACTCTTTTCTGTATCCTCCTACTTTCTCTATATTCATTTCTTGCTCTCGTGTTCCTGAACTTGAGTCTCCTGAATTCCTTACTCTCTGGCTTTGGCTTTCCTGTCATTCCCTGACTAAATATATCTGTGCCGTTTGCTTATCCCCTAATTCAACTGACTATGAAAAATTCTTCGACTACCTTACTTCTGCGATGGAACACATTCTATCCATTTCTCCTCTCTCTGAAATCTCCATTCTGGGAGATTTCAGTGTTCACCATCACCTTTGGCTCTCCTCTCCTTTCACTGATCCACCTGGTGAACAAGCCTACATCTTTTCTATCCTTAACCCCTAAACTGCGGGGTTGTTTGATGTGGTCCTGGCACTTCCTGCTGGTGGTTATTCATGCTCTGACTTATTTTTTTAAAATATTGGCCAAAACTAGCCTGAGTGATATACAGTAGGCGCGGAAAGTGTTGACGCCATCTTAAAAAAAGAAAACATTCTTGTGGTTAGCAAGGAGAAACAAATAAATTAACACTCACCATTGAATTTAGTATTTACTGGCATTCCCCTTCACCTTTATTATCTTCTTAAGGCATCTGGGGAGACTGATGGCGTAGTTTTGCAGAACAGACGGACTAAAACTGCTCCATAACTGCAGCCTCAAGTTTAGGCAAAGATGATGTGTCCATACTACGCAGCTGCCGCTTCATGTGCGCCCATAAATTCTCAATGGGATTGATATCTGGGCTGTTTCCGGGCCAATCTCGAATAAAGGGAACCTCACAGTCTGTTAGCCACTGTTTCACTGACTTTGCAACATGTGCAGGGGCAGAATCTTGCATAAATACTCTTGCCTTGGTTTTATCAAAAGAGTCACTTAAAACATCACATAATAGCTCCAAATAATTGTTCTGGTTCACTTTTTCATTTGCAGGTAGAATTACCAACCTACCAACACCATAATATGTAAAGCAGCCCCAAGCCATGAGTGAGGCTGGGTATTTAACAAACTTGGAAGTGTACTTAGGATCCAGGGGGTCACTGCCTGGTTTGCGGTATACTCGTGATGAAGGGGTACCAGTGACAGTAAATGTTGACTCATCACTCCAAAGCACAGTTTTCCATTGCTCCTCACTCCAGGCAAGATATTTCTTACAAAAATTTACCTCTTTTTTCCTCTGAAGTGCAGTTAGCAGTGGTTTTTTACGAGCACAAAAACTCCTGTAGCCCAGATCGTCATGCAACAGCTGCTGCACACTTCTGACAGACACATCTGCCAGCAACTGTGGGTTCTTTTCTTTTAAATCCCATGCTGTTAGCCTTGGATCCTTGCTAACTTGCCTTGAGATCAGCTGACAGGTCCTGAAGGTTGTCTTACGAGGTCTCCCAGGCTTGGGAAGTGGAGTGGGAGGAATGGCCTCCCCACTGTCCTTGAACTGCTTCACCAGTCTCTGCACTGTCCTCAGTCTAACACCATCTGATTTGCAATAAATGGGAGTTTGTGGCCAGCTTTGTATAAAGTAATCACTTCCACACGTTTGTCCTTGCTTGTGGTTACTTTAGGCATGATGATAATGTGGTAGGTAACCAAATAACTGTGTTATTTGAGTCAAAACATGCCCTCGTGGTGCATCACACACAGAGACAATCCTCCTCCTGTGGCTGCCCAAACATAACTGAGCCTGCTCCTGTGGTGCCAAACCTATCAAGCAGGGTTGCCAGCTCCCGTTGAAAAGCGTCAGCTCATTTCGCATCACAGGGGAGGGTAGTATTGACCCTACTTCACTTAACGTGAAAAAGAATGACGTCGGCAAAAAAAGTCAGTACTTTCCGCGCCTACTGTAAATAGCACTGAGGATTCTCCTACAGTTTTTCATATATATTTATATCTTGAAAGCCCTGGCTACTTAAAAAGAAAACAGAGGCATCCAACGACAGCCCATGGCTCGAGCCATCACCACCGAGCATCACGAAAGTGACGCCTCACCGTTAAGTGGTTAATGACCTAGAGCAGCTTGTACAGCACCCTACCCATATCCCTGACCGCCTTGGAGAGAGTTCCAACGTACTTGACTTCTTCCTTACAACTAATTTTTCTGCTGACGCTGTTAATCTTTCCTCTCCATTGGGCTCCTCCGATCACAGCCTTATTTCCTTAACATGTCCTATCGCTTCGATATGGTCTGTGGACCCTCCAAAAAACGTCGAGTGTGGCACTTTGGAGCTGCGGATTAGGAGGCCCTTAGGCAGTACTTCTTTGATTTTCCATGGAATGATTATTGCTTCCATGGCCGGGAGCCATCTGAGTGTGCCTTGCGCATTGCGGAGGTTCTTCTCTTGGACATGGAAGCATACATTCCTTTCTCATATCCTTTGGCTAATGCAAGAAAGCCTTGATTTAATCACACTTGTTCTAATACTGTCCACAACGTCTCTCCTTTCACTGATCCATCTGGTGAACAAGCCTACATCTTTTCTATCCTTAATGACCTAGAGCAGCTTGTACATCACCCTACCTGTATCCCTGACTGCCTTGGAGAGAGCTCCAACGTACTTGACTTCTTCCGTACAACTAATTTTTCTGCTTACGCTGTTAATCTTTCCTCTCCGTTGGGCTCCTCCGATCACAGCCATATTTCCTTAACCTGTCCTATCGCTTTGGTACAGCCTGTTGACCCTCCAAAGAAACATCAACTGTGGCACTTTGGAGCTGCAGATTGGGAGGCCCTTGGAATGATTATTGCTTCCATGGCCAGGAGCCATCTAAGTGTGCCTTGCGCTTTACGGAGGTTATTCTCTTGGACATGGAAGCATACATTCCTTTCTCATATCCTTTGACTAATGCAAGAAAGCCTTAGTTTAATCATGTTTGTTCTAATACTGTCCACAACAAGGAAAGGACCTATAAAAGTTACTGGAGCCAGCACACCCCTGAATCACATCTTTTTTATGTTTCTGCCCGGAATCGTGCTAAGTCTGTTCTTCATTCTGCTAAAAATAATTTCATCCGTACTAAATGCTCTGAACTCTCCAACTCTAATTCTTCCTGCTCCTTCTGGCTCCTTGCCAAAAAACTTTCTAACAACTTTACTTCATCATCCTTCCCTCCTCTTTTCTACACTGATGGTTCTGTAGCTATTTCTTCTACTGATAAAGCTGTTCTTTTCGCTCAGACTTTCTCCAATTGCACCTTAGACGATTCCGGTGCTGTTCTTCCATCACTTCCTTCCTCTGACTTCCTCATGGCTGACATTAAAATTTCTTCAGCTGACGTATTTTCTCCCATCACTGGCCTCAATAGTGACAAGGTATATGGGCCTGATGGTGTCCTTCCTGTTGTCCTCAAGAACTGTGCTTCTATGTTTACACCCTGCCTAGGTAAACTCTTTTGCCTTTGTCTGTTTACCTGTACCTTTCCTTCTTGCTGGAAGTTTGCTCTCATTCAGCCAGTCCCAAAGAAGGGTGACCATCCCCAGCCCTCTAACTATTGTCCAATTGCTTTAACATCCTGTATTTCAAAAGTTTTTGAGTCAATTCTTAATAGAAAAATTTAAACATCTTTCCTGTTACAGCCTTCTTGCTGATCGTCAGTATGGGTTCCGTCAGGGACGCTCTGCTGGCGAGCTTCTCACCTACCTTTCAGACTCTAGGTCATCCTCCTTTCGGGACTTTGGCAAAAGCTTTGCCATTGCACTTGACATCTCATAGGCTGTCGATCAAGTCTGGTACAAATCTTTAATTTCCAAACTGCCCTCTTATGGTTTCTATCCTTCTATCTGTGCCTTCATCTATAGTTTCCTTTTTGGTTGTTCAATAGCCGCTGTTGTAGACTGCCATCATTCTTCTTCTAGATCTGTCAACAGTGTTTTTCCTCAGGACTTTGTCCTTTCACCAACTCTCTTCCTTTTATTCATCAGTGACCTAAGTTGTAAATCTAACCTTAGCCACTTGTACGCTGATGACTTCACGTTCACCTTTCCTTTTGGTCCCCGCAACATCCATCTCAGCAGTTACTTCAATAATCAGGGGATGAGGCTATGGCACACCTAATGTCTGACTCTGCTCGTATGTCTGACTGGGATAAAAATAATCTTTTTGCATGCATCAAAGACTCAGTTCTTACACCTATCAACCTGAGAGAATCATCCACAGGAGTACCCACTAATGTTTAATAATATCCAACTTAATCCTGCATCATTCTTGAAAATGCTTGGGGTTTCATTCACTCGGGACTTATCTTGGAAAGATCATATTGCATCTCTTGTAAAAGCTGCTTCCAAGAGATTCGGTGTGCTAAGCCAACTCCATACCTTCTTTACCCCTGCACAGTTGTTGACTTTATACATGAGTTTTATTTGCCCCTGTGTAGAGTACAACCCTCATGTATGGGGAGGCTTCCCACATACAGCTCTTCTCAATAGGGTGGAGTGAAAGGCTTTTTGTCTCATTAACTCTCCTTCTCTTACTGGGTCTCTTCAACCACTGTCTCTTCACTGCACTGTTGTATCTTTATCTATTTTGTATCGCTACTTCAGTTGTCACTGTTCCTCTGAACTGTCTACTTGCATTCCTCCACCTCTACGACAGGTACATAGCACCCGTTTAGCAACAAACTCTCATCCCTTTTCTGTCCAACTCTGTTTTATAAGAGTTAACCGTTACTCCCAGTCCTTCATTTATGCAACAGGTCATCTCTGGAACTGTCTCCCTCTGTCTGTATTTCCTGCTAGCTTTGAGTTCAGTCTTTCAAACGCAGTGTGTCCAGTCATCTCAAAATGATTAGATCATGATTTTGGCTCTTTCTTGTATTGTTTTTGTTTTTTTCTTGGAATGAACAGTTTGTGGGCTCCTGTCCTTGATTCCTTCTTCATAGCATAAAAAAAAAAAAAAAGTAGATTTATCATGACTCCTTTGCTTGCAGTTATACGGCTGCAGCCCTCGAATTTATTCCTTACATGACTGCCGTCACTTCTTCCCTCACTCGTTACCGGCTGGTTTGCAGATAATACAGTAAATATGTATGAACTGAATAGAAATACAAACTAAAGAAATAAATCATCAGCATGTATTGGTGAACTGATAATTAGGAAATAGGTTTTAAAAGAATTATCATGACTCCCTTGCTCACATTTGTGTATACGACTGCATCCCACCAATTTATTCCTCTTATTCCTCTTGTGATTCCTGTCACTCCATCCCTCACTTGCCACTCAGCTGGTTGTAGATAATTTAATCAGTATGAGTTTCAAGCACAGTAATTTTATACAACAAAGCAAACCATAATTTCTGTCAGCTAGATTTTATCTTCTCTGCCACTCTGCCAGTGCAGATGCATTCTAAAATGATGTATAAATTCATCTTAGAACACATTTGCACTGGCAGAGAAAATAAAATACAGCTGATAGAAAAAAAGGTTTGCTTTGGTGGATAAAATTACTGTGCTTGCAGTTCATAAATATTTACTGTATTATCTGCAAAACAGCTCTGTGGCGTGTGAGGGATGGGGTGACGGCAGTCAGGTGAGGAATAAATTGGTGGGGCACAGCCGTATCACAACTGTGAGCAAGGGAGGCGTGTTAATTCTACTGTACAACACTTCTTTCTTAATTATAAGTTCACCAATAAATGCTCAAGATTTATTTCTTTGGTTTATTTTTTCATGCAATTTGTACGAATTTACTGTATTATCTGAAAAACAGCTGAGTGGCGAATAAGGAATGGAGTGACGGCAGTCAGGTGAGGAATAAATTGGCCGACCTCAGCCATATACACAACTGTAAGCACGGGAGTCATGGTAATTCTACTGTACAACACTTCTTCCAAATCATCAGTTCACCAATAAATGCTCAAGATTTATTTCTTTAGTTTACTTTTCCATGTTTTATGAATAAAATAACAAATACAGTACTGAAATGTTTAACAGAATGAACCTGCTGTGTGCATTTTGCACAAATGCACGACACTCCAATCATGTGTGTTACTTCTATGGGGTGTGTTTAAAAGTAGGTTATGTTTCAAATGGACTTGTTTGTGTGGCCGTGGATGTGATTGGTACTGCACTGTATATTCTGCAATGATATAGCCCATTTAAAAGAGTATAGTATATATCAAATGTCTCGGAGAAATAAGTAACCAGGAAGGTAAATTCCCCAAGCTTCCCAGTTAACTGAGATTGTACTGTAGCAGTATCTGTACTGTACTGTATTTTATGCTTAGTTTTCATCTTTTACTCATGGCAAGCTTTTAGGATAGAGGTTTGAGACTGATAGTAACACAATACAGTATTGGGCTCGCACCAAATGTTGAGCTAATGATGGGTTACAATGCAATATCTGGTGTTTCACTTTATTCGGCATAGGGCCTGGCTGAATTACAAAGGATAATTCAAGCTCCGCCTTCCGAAGGCATCTTATCGCCACAAACACCGATCAACTGGGAATGGTTGGGGAAGAGGCTGACTAATAGGAACGGCAGTAGTGAGTAGTATTTGAATGTCAAATGGAAGCATCACACCGAGATAGAAATTTAATAAACATTTTCTCAGATCAGTGTTTGTGGCGATAAGACCCCTTCGGAAGGCGGCACCAGAATTAAGAGTTTACTGTACATTGGTGTCTCAGAAAACAGCTACATGTGTCTGGCAAGTTACTGTACCAACACAATCTTGTCCTGAAGAAAAACAAAAATCAGTATAAAGACACTTGCTTCTGGCCACTTAGCCAAAGGCTTCCTTTTTCTCATATTCCTCTACAGGACAGTTTCTTGAGCACTTTACCAGTGCACAGATTTTATAGCTAACCATGATCTGCTAGGTTATTTATAACACCAGTCACAATGATGATTGTCCTTCTTGCACATTGGTTCAAATCTCCAAAGGTTACTGGAGATAATTTTATAATGAGAAGGATAGGCTGACTGTCCACACTAAAATTTTCTTCGCTGTGGTAGCCTTGCATCAGGCCCCCACATTTCGAAGGGGGTAATATGTTTGTGGCAGGTACTGCTTTTAGCCTTCACTGCATTGCAGGGTTATATATTTAAGACTGTTTCATACCATTTGTTATGATGTATCATAGATGGCTATGCCCACGGTCCACTCATTTCATTTAATACTACAGGAAAATTATTTCAGTTATATCGGCATATGCTCCACAGGTAGGATTGGATACCGCAGAGAAGGATAGATTTTGGGATGATTTAATACGTGTAGTAAGTGGTATGGGTGATGATGAGGTAGTGGTTCTGGGAGGAGATTTAAATGGTCATGTGGGTGAAGCAGCTCAAGGTTATGAAGGAGTCCATGGAGGATGTGCATATGGTGTGAGGAATGCGGAAGGGGAAAGAATACTCGAGTTTGGGGAGGCTATGGACATGATTGTGTGCAACACACATTTTAGGAAAAGAATGAGCCGGTTGATTACGTACGAGTCCGGGGGAAATAGTAGTCAGATAGATTATTTTCTGGTCAGGAGGGTTGATAGGAGATTAGTGAGGGATGTTAAAGTTATAGGAAGCAAGGAGTGTGTGCAGCAGCACAAACTGTTGATTTGTGACATGGTGCTTAAGGAACGAGTGATGAGAAGGAGGACATATGTACCTAGGAAGAAAATATGGAAGCTGGGAAACCAATCAGTAAGGGATGCCTTTTATAGTGAGATGAGGAGAGTGGTGGCTGAACAGGAAGCCATAGATAGGGGCATTAATGAATAGTATAGAGCCCTTAACAACAACCTCTTGAGAGTTACCGATGCAATATGCGGTTGGACAAGAGGCCCACCTAGACAAAAGTAACTTGGTGGTGGGATGAGGGTGTAGAAGCTGCAGTTAAGGAGAAAAGAAGGCTTTTCCGGGAATGGAAGAAGGGTGGTAACAGGGAGGAGTACTTGGCTGCCAAGCGCAGGGCTAGAAGAGAGGTATACAGGGGGAAGTCTGAGTCACAGAGACTTTTACTTGATAATGTAAATCATGGAGAAAGGAAAAATGTACTTTTTTGGGTGGCAAATCAGGTGAAGAGGGATAATCGGGACATTGTAGGTGAGCAGTGTGTGAAGAATGATGATGGAAGGGTAGTGGTGAACAGTGAGGATATTAAAGATGCATGGAGAGAGCATTATAGCCAGTTGTTGAATGAGGAGTTTGATTGGGATAGAGAAGGTTTGGAGCCAGCTGATCCAGTGTTGGGCCCTTGGCCTTTGATTGACGCTGCTACTGTGAGTCAAGCAATAGGTAGGATGCGGATGGGGAAGGAGGCAGGTGTGTCTGGGTTGACTGCCAAAATGTTGAATGCCTCAGGAGATACTGGGGTGAGGTTAGTCACTGACCTGACAAATATGATTATATATGAGTGTGTTGTCCCAGATGGTTGGCTGAAGAGTGTAATTGTAAATGTGTACAAAGGGAAGGGTGATGCCCTGGAAAGGGGAAATTACAGAGGTATAAAGCTCTTAGATCAGATAATGAAAGTAATGGAGAGAATTCTAGAAGGTATGATTAGAGAAAGAGTGAATATCGATGAGATGCAGTTTGGGTTTATGCCAGGCAGGGGGACCACTGATGCCATATTCATTGTTCGACAGCTTCAGGAAAAGTATATTGGAAAGAAAAGGGAATTGTATTTTGTTTTTGTTGATTTGGAAAAGGCCTTTGACAGAGTCCCTAGAGAGGTGGTGAAGTGGGGAATGAGAAAGCTAGGGTTGGAAGAGTTGCTGGTTAGGGTGGTTATGGCTATGTACGTGGGTGCTCGCACCCAGGAAAGAGTGAATGGAGTTTTGAGTGATGAGTTTTCTGTGAATGTTGGTGTGCATCAGGGGTCAGTTTTGAGTCCCTTGTTGTTTATCATGGTGCTTGACGCCGTCTCACGTGACTTCAGAGATGGACTCCCATGGGAGATGTTGTATGCTGATGATTTGGTGTTGATTGCAGAGAATGAAAAGGAGGCGGAGGAAAGATTTAAGAAGTGGAGAGATGGTATGGGGTACAAGGGCTTAAGGGTAAATGCAGATAAAACAAAAGTGATGATATCTAGGGTTGGTGGCAGTACAGTCAGAGGAGAGGGAGAGTGGCCATGTGCAGTTTGCCACAAGGGTGTGGGATCTTGTGTAGTGTTTGTGATAAATGGGTGCACAAGAGATGTAGTGGTATTAGAGGTAGACTGCGAGATAATGCTGATTTCATGTGTGCGGCGTGTTGGGGAGAGCAGGTGGAGATTGTTAGGTGTGAGAGGGTTGAACTTGCAGGTGAGTCTCTTGAGTGTGTGGAGGAGTTTTGTTATTTGGGAGACATGTTATGTGTCGGAGGTGGGGCTGGAGTTAGCTCGGTTGCTAGGGTGAGAAGTGGTTGGAAGAAGTTCAGGGAGCTGTTGCCTCTCCTGACATTGAGAGGACTCTCCTTACATGCTAAGGGGTCTTTGTATGCAGCATGTGTTAGGAGTGTGATGCTGTATGGTAGTGAGACCTGGGCAGTAAAGGAAGAGGATATTCGCAGGTTTAAACGTACAGAAATGACAATGATTAGGTGGATGTGCAGTGCGTCCCTGTGTGCAAGGCCTGGGGGGGCTGGGTTTACGATGGACGAGTTGATAGGTAGGATGGGACTGGAGTGTATTGGTGTTGTGATGAGGAGAGGTAGGCTGAGGTGGTTTGGGCATGTGGAGAGGATGAGGGATGATAATTGGGTACAGAGGGTGAAGTGTTAATGTTGGGGGAGGGGTAGACCGAGAAAGACATAGGACGAGGTCATTAAGTGTGACTTAAGGGTTAAAGAACTGAACAGGGAGGCTGCCAGGAATCGAGCAGCATGGAGAGCCGCCATTAGGTGACCAAGGCCGACGCATGCAAGCATGTTGGAGCCTCCAAAAATGAAACAAAACGAAACATACCTTCATTTGGTTTTAAACTGTGTGACAAGCCAAATTGTAGTAGTAGTAGTAGTAGTTGTTCCCTAGGCAGTCTGGCCGAACATCCCCGAGTCCCTAAGGAAGGCCATGGCCGAGACCGGAGCTTTCCCACAGAGCTCTCAAGGAGTGTATGTTGTGTTGTTGGTGTAGGTGATTGTGTGCAATGCAGTCTTCCATGATGTGCGTAATAGTATGGGGTGCTGTGTTACATCCTGGACAGGCATCAGCGACGGAGTCATCCAGCCTCTTCTGATAACTCAAGAGGGCTGGATGATGCTCACTTCTCAGCCTGCCTAGGTGGACCCTGTCCTCACGGGGGAGATAGCATTCAGAAGGATGGATATCAGGAGACCGTGCATGCAGCTGTGTGTTGTCTTTGAGTGACTGAATGGAACGGCAAGTGATTTGAGTATGCTTCTGGAAGCTGGTCTGAGGCGGGCATGGGGGATGAGATGATAGTATCTGTGTATGATTGTCACGAATTTCCTACATAGCGAAATTGTGTATCGTAAATCGTGACATGGACTGATTTTGCGGGAGCAATGAATAATTCTGAAATTTATGAGATTTCGCTCATTCTCTTAACCGTCTGCTCGTGTACTTATATTTGCTTCAAGTTTTCATAACTTTCGTCATTCTCTTGCGAGTGACTGTCTTTATGTACAGACAGTGCATTCCTCTGAGCGATAATTTCTGAATTGTCGTTTCTTTGCACTTGCCTTGCTGGCCGTTAGTTGGCCACGCCCTTTTCACACGATGCTCCTTGTGTTTGGGCAGCATTGAGCTTTAGTCGTCTGTTGATAGTCATTGAGAGCGGTGTGCGATACCCAATGCGGATAAATTTCTTTTAGTGATCTCGAACATCCTGCAGTATGGGCGTTTTCCCGAATCTCCCACCAACCTGGTGAGCAACTATAGCTGCGATGGTCTCTTCTCCACTGACCAGTATTTCTTTTGTTTTTCCTAGGCTTAAGTTTTTTTTGGATATTTATCTCAGTGCATTATTTAGCTATTGGTTTGAGTGCTTGAGTGAGTGCATTTCCCTTTCTTGATTTTGAATAGATTCATTTAACGTAAATTTATTTCATGTAATTAATAAATTTACAGTTCGTTTTCTTGAGCTTTGTTAAATGTAACAGTTGTGCTTAATTTCCCCACATTTAGCACAGTTTAGCTACTCCAAGTTAGCACAACTCCTTATATTAATCATGACTGGTATTTAGGCCAACTCTTGGCATTAATTCTTAAATCCGTTGTGCCAGCTAGGAGTTCGCACCAGCAAGTTCCTGCTTATTATCGTTATTACTATTATTATTATTTTTTTAACGTTGAGGGGTGAATTAACTTTCTCAGAGGCCAACGGTACAGTAATACAGCCTTCTTGAGCGTTTAGTCTATGCTGTGCACTGTTGAGAAGGTTTATAAATTCTCGACTCCAGAGAATTGGCGAAGTAAGCCAGCATAAAAGTGATAATCTACTCGATAGTTACTGTATTTCTATTGTCCACAGACATATTCCCATTCCCTCGTGACATCTGGTGTCACATTTATTTATTATATAAAGTATAATCTCATTTTCCCCTTGACATCTGGCGACCTCATTCCAGGATATAAACTCCTAGCCTTGAAATTACTGTATTACTGAAATCGCTCACTCACTCACTCACTCCTAGGTAGGTAGACTGCTGCACAGCAGCCAGTATATCAGTCTTTAGTTAGTCTCAATTTCAGCATCATGGCAACCAGTATATACCTACAGGAAGCCAAGGATATGGGGCTTACTAACCCCCAGGAAATCAAAGAATACATTGTATCGCGTGAGAATGCCGCCCGTGAAGAGCGGAAAATTCAATGTGACCACGAGCAAGCACAGCACGAGCAAGAAAAAGAACAACGTGAATACGAGGAACGTCAGAAAGAGCTTGAATACGAGGAACGTCAGAAAGAGCGTGAATACGAGGAATGTCAGAAAGAGCGTGAATACGAGGAATGTCAGAAAGAGCGTGAATACGAGGAATGTCAGAAAGAACGTAAACACGAGCTTGAAGTGCTGAAGCTCAAACGGGACTCCTTGGCTTCAGGCATATCGGGTGCAGCCAACCCAAGCTCCACGAGTGCTTCCCCAGCACCTGTTCTAGCAACTTCATGCCTCAAGCGTCCTTTGTACAAGGAAGGTGAGCGAATCGAGCCATTCATAGCTCATTTCGAAGACATGGCACTGCTGTACGATCTGGATGATGCAGCTAAGCGGCTTCAGTTTCTTAGCCTGTTTGAGGGCCCTGCCCTCGACATTCTCCACAGAATTCGCGGAAATAATCTCACGTACGAGATGATGAAGACCACACTTATCAAAGCGTATTGTCTTACCGTTGATGACACTAGGAATCAGTTCATGAGGGCGTGTCTCCAGGAAAAGGAGACAGCTGTTCAGTTCCTTGACTGTCTCATGGCATATTTAGACGAGTGGATGGAGAAGGACAAGACTTCTGGCACGCAAGAGGGAATAATCGACCTTGTGCTGCGCACAGAGCTAGAAAAGTCGTGGCCTGCCGAGCTTATGGCCCAGCTCAAAATTTGCAAAGTAAAGGATGCAAACCAATTGGTGGAAAAGGCTGATGCTTTCTTTACTGCGTACAGGTACCAAACTTGTAAGCAGCAGTCCTGGAACAAGACAGATACTGCCAAGTCGGGGAAGCAGTCTCAGACTGAACCCCATCATCAAGACCATTCTCAGAATAATGGCCAAGGTCCAGGCAAATCGCAGAAGGACCAGGGGCAGAATACACAGCAGCCTGCATGGAAGAGGCACAACAAGTACCCTAACCAGCAGCAGTATCAGCCAGGCAGTCGACAAGCAGGACAATCCTTTCCAGCACCAGCCCCAGTGTATCGGAGACAGGAGGCAAATGCAGCCTTCATTCCCCAACAAGCGCACAGTGGTGTTGTCCCCACCAGCACAGGTCCTTCACAGTTCACTAGTCCCCCTCAGATGGTGAACCCTCCTCCACAGGTTGTCAGTGCTCCTGCTTCCCAGATGGTGAGTACGACCCCTCATGCACCTAGTCAAAGTACGACTCCTCATGCACCTAGTCAAAGTAC
>JAGKTI010010825.1:8912-23803 GCA_018397915.1 Birgus latro
GATAGGGAGAGAGAGAGAGAGAGAGAGAGAGAGAGAGAGAGAGAGAGAGAGAGAGAGAGGACGGCGGAGGGAAGAGAGGCTTGGAGATGAGGTGCAGATCGGTAGGGAGAGAAAAAATCAGTAAGGGGAGGGAGAGGGGAAACTTGGAGAGGGACTGGGTATTGAATGGAAGGAGTGGAGAGGTAGAGGGTAAAGGGGAAGGGAGGAAGGGAAACGTGGAAATTGGAGGGGGGGAGAGGGGATGGGAGTTGAGAGGGGAAAGGGAAAGAAAGGTGGAGGGGGAAAAGGAAGAGAGGGGGGAGAGAAGGAGGAGAGAAGGGAAAGAAGAGAGACTTGGAGATGGGATGAAGGTGGGAGGAAGACGGGGGAAGGGGAAGCGGAGTGATGGAGGAGGGGGAGGGAATGGGAGATGGGCAGTTTCGTTAGGAGGGCATTATCCAGTGCTCTCGCTCTCTCTCTCTCTCTTTCTCCTTCCCCCTCCCCACCTGACCTGACCTCAACCAGTCCCGTACCAGCCCACGCCAGGTTCAGAAAAAAAAAATATGGCAAACAACTACAGCCGACAGTAAGTAAGATTCGGGTTTTACTCTAAAATATAAAAATGATGAAACAAACAAAGTATTCTTTAAAGAAATGAAAAAAAAGCAAGATGAACGGGAAAAAAAACAATAAAAAAACTAGGTCTCGTATTCTCTTCGGTTATGGAAGCTCCAACACCTCATCCTTACCGATTTATGTATTTCTGGTTATGGTTGATTAGTATCATTTTGTAAGTCATTCATGCAAAGTTTGGCAATCAGAAGGACTGAAGTAACACTGAAGAGGAAGGCAAGGTGTAATATGCAAAGTAAATCGCTTGGGAAAAGGTGCTACGGAGCTTCCTCAACTGAAGAGAATACGGGCATGTCCCCCCTGTAACATCACAATTCCCGTTTTCTGCGCTGTGATGCTGGGCTGAGGGGAGAGGCGCTCAATATAAATCTATTTTTTAACACCCAAGACCGAAGTACTGAGTTCCTTGTTCAGATCATCACTTAAATATACTTTTGAGATATTTTGAGGTGGGTATTTCATGTAAGTTTACGGCTCAATTTACTGGTGTAGGCGTGAACGCCGAATACATGATCCAGAACACCGACAACGCCGATTGAGATATCCCTTCAAAGCGTGAAAAATCAACGAATTGATTATTTAGCGTTATATTTGGACCACCCTCAGTATGCAATCTCTCCGGCCCGAACTGCTTCCTAGATGAGCAAGATCGTCTGGAGGCAGCAAGAACGCATATAAATTATGGAGGGGATTACGCTGTGTTCTAGTCTGACCTTTACGGCTTTCCTGGAATTGTAGTGACTACCTCTCCTTTGGTATTCTCTCTCTCTCTCTCTCTCTCCTTAATCTACTTTCTTTCATCTCTACACAACTTCCTCTTTCCTTCCCTCCAGCCTTTCAATCTTCTGTTTTCTCATCTGTAAGATGAGAGGGATGGGAAAGATAAATGTATTATGAGAGAGGGAAAATGGAGGGAGAGGAAGGAAAGGGAAGGGGGAGGAAAGGGAAAAGAGGAAAGGAAGCTGAAGAAAGGTCAGTGGAAGGAGGGAAGGGGAGGGGAGGGGAAGAGCATGGGCAGTACCAGGCAATACCAGGGTCAAGTAAATTTGGGTCAGATGGGGGGGAGGAGGAGAGAATGGGTGGGGAGGGCAAAGGGGGGAGATGAAAGAACAAGAGGGAGGAGGAAAAGCTGGAGATGCTGAAGACCTGGAGGGGAGAGAAGAGGGATGGAAGGGAGGGAGAGAGAAGGGGGAGGTGGTTGAGGAGGGAGGAAGGGAGGGAGGGAGGGGAAATGGGACGAAAAATAGGTGGGATGGGATGAAGACTTGAAGGGAAAGGAGGAAACAGGGGAGAAAGGAAGACCTAAGAAGAGTAGGAGCATGGGAAGGGAGAGGGAAGCCATGGTGGAAGAAAAGGCGGAAGTGAAGGTGGACAGGAAGGAAGGAAGGAAGGAAGGATGGAAGGAGGGGGAGGAGGAGGAGGAGGAGGAGGAGGAGGAGGAGGAGGAGGAGGAGGGAAGAAGTCGAGTATGACGAAGGAGAAGAGAAGCGAATGATGGTGGGAAAGAAAAAGAAAACTAAGAATATTTAAATAACGATAATGATACTGCTGCGGCTGCTGATGATGATGATGGGAAAGAATGAGAAAGACAAAGGAGACAAGGATATGGAAGAGTGTGTGCAGTAAGACTAGCAATGGTAGACAAAGAGGGAAAGGCATTTACAATGAGAAAGGTATACACAGAAGAACCGAAGTATACACAGAGAAAGATATACACAGAGGGGGAGGTATAGTACATACAGATAAAGGGTAGGCATGCTGGGAAAGGGACTGAGGAAAGGGGAGGAAGGATGAATTTGGGAGTAGAGTCGAAGGGAGAATTGGGAAGGGGACGGGAAAGAGAGGGAGAAATGGAAGAAAGGGTAGGAAAAGGAACGAAGAATGGTATCAGGGTAGCGGAAGGGGGGTAAGGAATAAAGGGGAGGGGGATAAGGGTAGGGATGGGGTTGGGGAGGTCAATAGCTTTTACAGGGTGACTAAAAAAAGACGTGTGCCCGGTAGAAGTGTTAGCCGCCCACACCCACATCCTTGCCCACATCTAACAATCCTCACCCACAATCACCGTACCCAACCACACACACATACTTACACTCTTACCCATATCTAAATATCCACGCGCACATTCACCCATCCCACACTATTACCCAATTAGGCTACATACATCCTCACCCACACCACTGCCCACATCCATATTCACATCTTCACCCACATTTACCCATCCACATCCACATTCACACACATATCATACCTTGCCTATAATCGCCCACACTCATACGTAACTTCACGCCTATCAAAACTATCTCTAAACGCACACACACACACACACACACACACACACACACACACACAGGTAATTCAAAGGTGAAGTTCACAACTGGATGTCATAAGGTGTGGAAACTTATCTCGACACTTCACACCCTCACCCCTGTATCACGTTTCCCGTCTGAGCGAAAACATAAGGGTCAATGAACTTATAAAGTGAAACACTGGTGAAAGATTTAGTAATATTTGGAAAGATCTGGCAATAGTCTTATCATAGTAGTAGTAGTAGTAATAGTAGTAGTAGAACTAATGGTGGTGGTAGTGGTGGCGGTTTTTGTTGCCCCAGGTTCATTTGAAACGTGAACCCTGTGGACTGCAGGCTAAAGTTGCCTCCCTCCTGCAGTTCACCATCCTCCTTTCAGATGGATAGGGAGGGGAACTGTGAGACACTTATATAACGAGGCAGATGAGCCGCTCGGTTATATCGGTGCTACCGCATGAAGGCGTCCCTCTCCTGCACAAGTCTTAAGTCATATAATTGTAATTCATATGGAATAACTGCTTTCTTTATAACTTTCGCACTCCATATCAAACTACCGGTAAAAAAGCAAACATTCACTCTCCCATGACTCACTCACCTGAATGAAATCGTCTGGAGTTACCTGTAAGTGTAGTTAATAGGATTGTACCGATCATGAGAGAGGCGCCAACACTCTGAAAAAAATTACGGAGAGCCTGAACTAGAGATCTGTCAAGCTGAATGCGTCTACCTAGTAAATGGTAAGTTGCACTTTTTAATGTTTAGTGAAAATGGCGTGCTGGGGTTAGAAAAAACGGCTTTAATTTGGCCACTGTGCTTTCCTTCGATGGCATTTCACCCACCTGCATCCCTCTTCCAAATTATTTTTACCTGCTTACATCCACCTAAACACATCCATCACCTACCCTCACAACACAAATAAATCCATCCACCCATAAAAACATCCTCCCCCACTATCACAGTAAGAAACATTCTTATCCATCACTAAACATACTTACCTACCCACAGAAACATACGCATCTCCACAACACATCCACCCACCAACCCAACCACAAAAGCACAGACGTTTAGTCATCTCTCCCTCCACACACACACACATTCGCCCACTTGAAACCCACCAAACACACTCACCTACCCACCTCAACGCATCCAAACACAGCTACGCACCTATCGAAAATAAAAAACCAAACACACTGAGAAAGATGCGTCACGAAAGGTGGGATGCCAAACGAGTGCATGACCTTTAATTACGACACAGAATCGATCGAGGGTTTGTATGATTCTGGACTCTTCTTTGCTTGTCCTCCCTGCTGAGATAGACCTAAAGTTTGCTTGTCCTTCCTGCGAAAAACATTTCAAAAAATTTATCATACGTTAGATGTTGCTCCGGGTCCTGAGAAAGCCAAGAGGAAAGGTAAAGCAAAAGGACAGTTTCCCATGCCCTTTATCTTTCCTGCATAAAACATTTCATAGTTACGGCAAGGAATGTATCATTAGTTGCTAATCCTGTCCATGAAAAGTAGTTTTTAAAAAGCGAAAAAAAAAAATCATGGTTCTTCTTCCTAGATAAAAGTAAACCAGTTTTGGAAAGGACTATATTGTTAGTTTCCCATACCTCTAATTCTCCCTGTAAAAGCAAATATATGAAACAACAAAAACCGATCATTTCTTTGGTTACTCCCGGCGGTGATGGTGTGTAAGCGTTGATGCAGGTGGTGGACGGCTCCCGAAGCAGCGACATTTAAAGGGCATTGTGTGGTTGCCTAAATTATGCACGACATTCCTTAGCCACACACTTCTTCCCTCACCCTCACGCCTCCCAAACAACGATGCTTAGCACCCTTCACTCCATTTGAATGTCCTTTAATCATCCATCTACAGACTGTTTTATTTGACTTAAGGGAGGCAATTCGATCTTGAGGGGTTAGCTGTTGCCTTCGCTAATCTCTTCAGTACCAGATCTCTTTCCTAAGCTAAATAAAATCGCCTGGAGACAGCATTAATGAAGTGTCATCCGATGGAGGAGGCTACTAAAAATGGGTCAGGCATTCATTACATCATTATACGAGTCTTGCAAAATCTAGGTGTCATTCCACAAGATACATCTCATTCACTCCACAATCAAGTTCCTTTAGCTAACAAACCAACTATATCAAAATGGATCATGCATTCATTAATTCATCACATGAGTCTAATCACGTCCAGGTTTCACTACACAAGTTTACATCAGCGCTAGAGCCGTGAAGAGAGGTAGGGATCTTTGTCCAATCTGACTACACACGGCCAACAACTAAGCTGAAAGGTTAACGGATCAAAACAATTGAGATGAAAGGGGTTATGGATCCACGTCCAGTCTGAGTACACTTGGCCATCCACTGAGCCCAAAGGGGTTAGGGATCTTTTCAAGCTAGAACAACCATGCCGCCACAATGAAACACATCATACAGTTCTTCACTCCATTCAAGCACTGCAAATTTCTGGTTTCAATCCCACGTGTATTCCTCAGTTGGTCTTGTTGCCATCCAGCTCATACAACAGGGAAGGGAATGTCAACAGTGTACCTTGTGAAATGTAGTAAACAGCATCCCCCCCCCTCTCATTCCACCTTTCATTACACCTGTGAGCCATACTCTAGATGGAACACAAGGCTTCGTACCATGTCATCCTTAACGATTTATTTTGCATACTACACCCTGACATTCTATATTTTATCCTATTAGCGTCTTAATATCGACAAAGTTTGCACCAATAACATACAAGACAATGCAGAGGTGTAATGTGCAGAATAAATCGCTAAGGACGACGTGTTACGGAATCCCAGTTACATTACACGCCTCAATTACCCTATACTCTACGTACTTAAACTGGAAATAAAACTGCCATCTCTACATCCTGAATACTGACATAAACGATACATTAACACTTAAATATGGCGCTAGTCACGAAGAACTGCTAGGGAAAGAACGCAGGACCGTAGTATTGCCACATTCCGTCAACGACCTATGAGGAATTGGCTGTAAAAGAACGACATTTCTGTTAAGTGAATGAGCCGTGGTTGATCAAAGTCGTATGTCTGACCGGTGTGTTCTGCTGTCATGACTCTACATTATCAGCATTAAGTATCATATATAGCATATGTATCGTAGGAGGCTAGAGAGCGAGGGAGACAAAAAGGTAGCGTGGCCGAGCGATGTCTCGCAGTTTGCGGAGGTGGTTTTTGTTTGTTTTTGGGTAGCGACCAATTATGGTCTTTATTTGGTGGTCATTTTCACTGCTGACACGGTTTCTGGAATCCTTATTCTGTTCATGCCTGACTGTGCTTCAGTCATCCCTGCCTTGCTACAATTCATCTCTACCTCATTCATGAAATCTAGCAAGCACATTCCTGGGGTGTAAGCTACAGTCTTCGCTATCTGGTAATTTACACAGTGCAGCTACATAGCCAAAGATGTTTACGACATGCAATGGCGTCATTTTGCCATCTTGTGTTACCCAATTGGATTCTCTATGGTGGCTAACAATGTTCTTTTAATTGTAGAAACATCTGCTGTTATTTCACATAGCGAAGAATTAGTTCTATGTTCTCTCATAAGATCCACAATCTTACGTAATTCTGGAAGTATACCAGGTAAAAAATTTATACCGCCAGAGAATTTCTTCAGAAATTCTGTCTTCTCTTCATATGTGTTAGCTCTTAAAGGCTTATCCAACTTAAGTAAGTCAGATGCTGGGGACCTCTCATGGTTAATCCTAGATGAAAGTGTGGCGATTTTCTCACTCTCGTCTGTTACATGTCTCTTAACAAAGATCTGTTCGCACTCGTTTAAAAGAGACATTATGTCAATGCGCTCTTTCTCTGTGCCTGAAACTTTTGGGGTGGTTGTGTCCTCATGGTAAATGTATACGTGAGGGGTGGATGGTGAATGTGTGGTCGCGGTGAATGCCATGTTGGCAGGTTGTTCAGTTACGTTCACGTGTGATCCCTCATCGTTATGTAAAGGAACAGTTGAATAAGATCTACCAGATCTGTGAACCCTTCTAATTAGGTTTTCGTACGTATGGAGTAAGGCTCTAGAGTCGTCACTGTTCACGTCCGAAGGAGGTTTCCATTCCTGTTCACCATGATTATCATCATCATCATCATCAAATTCACCATCATCCTCTATTTCGTCATCCCTACCTTGCTCGGAATTGGGTGAGTCTTTCGTATTCGTGATGCACTTCTGATTGTTCCTCTACCTGTGTACTGGTATTCGCAGTTAGTTGTGAATTGGAATTTGTGATTAATTGTTCATCAGTATGTGATGTTATTTGTGTTTCATCTGGCACTAAATTTGGTGGGGTGAGAATATACCTGTCATATCAGTCAGCTAAAAGAAACTCATTTTCGTAAGGAATGGTGTTATGAAACAGTTGATTTATGAATGTGTTAACTATATGGGTGAAGAAACGAATATTAATAAAGAAGTGATGGTAATACTGAAAATGTGTATATCTAAATAAATGATAAGGCTCTGTACCTAACCCTAAGCTCTGGGATGAAATGAGTAAACATATGATCACCCACTTGAGAAATAGATGATGGCACTCGGTGACTCAGGTCCGGGTTGATAGAAGAAGTCACTCCGCTTGTTGATCGATCAGGGTTGATTGAAGGAATTCTCAGAGCAGGGCTGATTGAAGAAATTCTCTGACCTCACCTCACCGAACAACGTCGATTATCCCATCATTCACTGTTGAAGGTACATGAATATTAGTACTGAGTAACAATGATGAGTAACACTATGCCCAATGTTTTCCTCTTCCGGCGCCAACACCCCCCCCCCCCCACAATCCTGTTAGCGACCCACTCACTCAGCAATCGTGTGGGTGGGGAGGTGTCCAGCTCAGTCCTGCATCATCCTTGAATATGCTTGGGGTTTCATTCTCTCAGGATTTGTCTTGGAAAGAACAGATTACATCTCTTGTGAAATCTGCTTCCAAGAGATTAGGTGTGATAAGCCGATTCCGAACTTTACCCCTGCACAGTTGTTGACCTTGTACACGGGTTTTATTCGCCCGTGTATGGAGTACAACTCTCATGTGTGGGGAGGCTCCCCACATGCAGCTCTTCTCAATAGGGTGGAGTCAAAAGCTTTTTGTCTCATTAACTTTCCTCCTCTTACTGATTCCCTTCAACCATTGTCTCTTCGCCACACTGTTGCATCTTTATCTCTCTTTTATCGCTACTTCAACGGTCACTGTTCCTCTGAACTGTCTGCTTGCACCTCTACGACGGGCACGTAGTACCCGTCTAACAACAAACACTCATCCCTTTTCTGTCCAACTCTCTAATGCAAGAGTTAACCGTTACTCCCAGTCCTTCATTTATGCAACTGGTCAACTCTCGAACTGTCTTCCTCTGTCTGTATTTCCTACTTCCTATGATCTCTAGTCTTTCAAACGCAGTGTCTCCAGGCATCTCGAAATGAACGGATCTTGAATTTGGCTCTTTTGTACTGTTTTTGCTTTATCTTGGAAGGAACAGTTATGCGGGCCCGTGGCCTTTGGTTCCTTCTTCCTTGCATGAAAAAATAAATAAATAAATAAATAAAAACAGTGAGGTTTTGGGGTTGATTGGAAATGGGATGATGGGCTGCGGTGGGGTTGGAAGGTGCGGTGGGGCGAGGTACCGTAGAGGAATCGTGAGGTTTTCTGGGTGGTTGGAGATGTGGGGATGGGGTGGAAGTGGAAAGGGTGTGAGATGGGGAGGAGGTGAGTGGGGGGTAGGGTGGGGTGGTGGAGTAATGGAGGTGTTGTGGGATTTTGGGGGTGGCTGGATGGGGAGTTAGGGGTGAGGGTGTAGGGTGGGGGAGGGATGAGAGGACTGAATTGAGTTAGGGTGAGATAGGTTGGGGTGGGCTGCTTTTTTCTATATTTCGATGGAAGTAGAGGTATAGAAACCAAGATAATTAACCTTTTCACTATGATGACGTATTTCCTACTCGATATCACCAGATGATTTTATTCTGGAGGGGAGACTGTTGGAATTGGAGGGGTTAAATAAAGTTTTCGTTAAACTCTTCTACTATAAGATGTGGTGGAGTGAGAGGGTTGGAGGGGAAGGAAGAGATGGGTGTGTGGGAGGGAAAGGGTGGGGGTGGGGGGGGAGAGAGGGAAGCCTTGGAGGGCGGGTTTGGAGGGATTCACGCCCCATCCCAGTTTAACTCACTGATTCAAGGGTTTTGGCTGAATAAAACTGTTTTGTGTTGACCTTCATGAAATGCCTTGTCTACTTTCCCTCATATTAGAAGAGATAAGCCTTTGCTTGGCACTCCTTTAGGCATTGTATTTTGGCTGATGTTGCAGGAGAGGGTTGCCTTCACGTTGTGGCACCGACATTGCAGAGAACACTACTGCCAGTTGTACAAACGTCCCTAAGCACACTCTCTGTCCCCTGAAAGGATGATGGTGGACAACACAGAGACAACTACGGCCTGCAGTCCACCGGGTTCACGTCCTGATAAGTATGGAACAACAGCAGCAACAACACAAAAATATAAACTTTAGGCTACAAGCACTCTTAGGGTTAATAAGTGATACTTTGCAAAAGATTAAACGTGACAATCCCAAATCCTTTTACTAGCGGTATCTTCAGCTGATTTAAATCGTCTGATGATATCCTCAGTAAAATAACTAGGCTGACTCAAAGCAGGCAAACTCAGGCAGGCGGTAGTGGGGGAGGTGGTGGTGATGGAGGTAGAAGTGGAGGAGGTGGTGGTGATGTGGGTAGAAGCGGTGGTTGTGGTGGTGATGGGGGTGGAAGTTGAGGTGGTGGTCCTGGGGGGTAAAAGCTGAGGAGGAGGAGGAGGAAGAGGAGAAGTAGGTGAAGTGGAAGAGGAGGGGGTGGGGTGGAAGTGGTGGGGAAAGAAGTGGAGGAGGAGGGGGTGGGGTGGTGGTGACGAAACAATGTGCTTGGCTGTTGCTTGGGTGTGTGTTGTCAAGCTATTAACACTCACGAAGTGGTGTTTGAGGTGTTGGTGGTGTATTTATCAAGAGGTGTACAGCTTCACTGTTACCTCCAACATACCGGAGTTCCCACACGCCAAGTACACAAGATTACCTAGCAATGTGTGTGTGTGTGTGTGTGTGTGTGTGTGTTATACGTTGTTATACTGTTACGTTATGCTTCGTATTGTATTATGTCTGTCAAGTCCATACATAACATAGATCCCCGATTACTTACATACTTGATGTTCTTTTTCATTTGCTTGGAGAAAACTTTGATTTAAGCTCATACCTTGCTCATACTACGCCATTTTAGTTTTCTAACTTGACAACACTGGTAACCCCTTTCGGTTCAGTTGACGGCCAAGTGCAGCTAGACTGGAGGGTAGAATTGACAAGTAACCAAAGGGACTCATTCCTACCTCAGAACTAAGGCTCACCTATTTTCACGCAACTATGACTTAGCACTTAAGCTGTGGCAGGGGCCCAGCTCTGTCAGGTGAAAGCGAACTGACTATAAGCTACCTGCAACACCCACTGAGGCTACTACTCTACCTGGCCACATCACCCTCAATCACCCCAGCCCATCCCACACACTCCTCTCTGCCAACCCACCCATTTTTGGTTCCTCCATTTTCCATTAAGCACAAAACCAATCCAGCTGGCCTTTCCCCCACGCCACTACAACCTATTCCTCCTGCATGACACTCTCCTCATTTATGCATGACAGATAGGTAAGCCCAACGCAGAGCTGATCGGGTTATCAAGATAAAGGATATTAATTCTATCTATCTATCTATTGCCAGACGCCTCAATCCCGAACGGGGTGGCCACAAATAAATCGCCTCCATGTGGCGATATTAATTACACAAATATATTCACCACGTTAAATGAGTCCTGTGGCAACATTTCAGTGACACTATTCTTTTGACGGCAAGACTGGATTTAAAAACACTTATGCATTTTTATTACACACACACACACACACACACACACACACATACAAACAAACAAACAAACAAACACACACACACACACCACGGTTCCAACAGGGCTAATTTCTAGCACACATTCATAAGCATCACCTGAATTCACTTTTCGATATGAATGGAAACGATTTTCCTCTCCAAGTGGCCGATAGCCCATTCCGTAACATCCGACAATCCTCTTACACGCCACACTCTTTTGCATGTCACCTATTTCGGTGCTAATACCCATCGTCCACACAATATATATATACATACTGTATATATGCGCGCGTATCTCTAAGCTAAAAGTATTGAAACCCTCCCAAGACGACCTTCCGCCCCGTCACCTTCCAGACCGCCCTCCACTTTGCCTATACCCTGTTGACCTTTTTTTTTTTTTTCACCTTAACTGGCCTTAATTTCGTCCTTTTCCAGCTTATTTCGGGTAGTTCAGTGCCAGAAAAAGACAGGTTCTACACCCTTTCCATAGCGCTTCTTCGTGACTAAAATCTGATCCCGGTGCTAGTCTACTTGTTACACCTCAGCATTCAAGATGGAGACTTGGTAACTGAAGGCCAAGTCAAAGAGGGGGGGGAGTATAATATATTGGCGTGGTGCTAGAGAGACGCCTTCATGTGGTGGCACAGATATTTATATAGCTAGTAAATTATATTCTCTCTCTCTCTCTCTCTCTCTCTCTCTCTCTCTCTCTCTCTCTCTATTAATAAACTCCTCAAACAATTAGCTACACAAATCCCTACCCTCTCAAAACCTATACCTAAACTCTCTCTCACACACACATTTAAAGCAAACACCTGCTAAGACCATTAGTGTTGTAGTCAGCTGTAGCAGTAGTTATGTGTAGCAAAGGAGACTAAAGCGCTGTGTCACTGTTCTCATTTACGCTACTCGCTCTAATTGTGTGTGTGTGTGTGTGTGTGTGTGTGTGTGTGTGGTGTGTGTGTGTGTGNNNNAAGACCATTAGTGTTGTAGTCAGCTGTAGCAGTAGTTATGTGTAGCAAAGGAGACTAAAGCGCTGTGTCACTGTTCTCATTTACGCTACTCGCTCTAATTGTGTGTGTGTGTGTGTGTGTGTGTGTGTGTGTGGTGTGTGTGTGTGTGTACAGCATTTTCAAGGTTTCCTCTACAATACCGCCACAATCATCACACACCCCTACTAACACATTCTATATATACTCACTTACGCACTCGTAAACAAAAATCGGACTATACAGTATATCGTGCATTCAAACCAGAGTTGGAGAAAATCGCTATTTTTTTTTATCGTGTTTTTTAATCTGATTTTTATTATTTAAATCGATGTTATCACTTTTATGAAGACATTTTCTTGTACAGACCTAAACCTCTGCCAATGCTAAGTGAAACCATATTTTGGTATCAATTTTGGGAAGTCAATTAAAAGTGTACCATACTGGGACTTTTTCCCTCCCATTTGCTGCATTGCGTCCATTAGGCATGATTATATATCAAAGTTCAAATAAACAAACTTACGAACTCACAAAATAATAATGTGAATGGGATGTGGGAGTAAGCATATGCGCCACAGCCTAGCACTCCTGGTATGGGGGAGGTTACTCACGCTGCTGCATTACTGTGTGTCAGATACTGATGACAGTTACCAACTTGTCTTTTATATTTTGTCAAATGTGGGTCGTAGTCATTAGACTGAATCATGTTACTGTGTATTCAAAGAAGAATTGAGCTCATATGTCAACAATGAACATAATCACGTTTACTGTTATCATCAATAACAGCCTTCCTTCCTGTGTTTAACTTTTGAATATTTGCCTTGTAACAGAAGGCAGTGGTTCACTGGTGCCTGACTTGATGCAGGATCAGTAAGAGTACAGGGCAAGCATACTAGATGCATCTGTACAATACACATCGATCACATTCTCTATCTTTTTTACTTTGTTTATAAAAAATCCATTTTGATTTACATCATGATTTCTTCCCTCTGATTTAAATCGATTTAAATCACGTGGTTTAAATAATGATTAAAATCAAAACAACCCTGATCCAAACTAATCTTTATATCCGTTTATCTATCAACGTATGTCTACCTATCCTTTTACCCACCAACGTACGTCTATCTACCCACTTATCTATTACCCTATGTCTAACTATATCTGCTTTTTTATATCTATACTGGATGTCAGTATTTTTGCTTATCAGTATTTTTTTGTTCATTTACCCAAACTTCATACCTATACTGTTTAACTATTCATGTATCTACAGTCTATATTTCTAACTGCGCACGGTCTATCGATCTACTTATCTACCTTAAAACTGAAGTGTACATTGATATCCAGTAAAGGCCTAAGGACCTTTACTCATTGCGGGCCATATGTTGATAAAATAAATAAATAAATAACAGGTCTATGGTTTATATTAAAGTACGGGTGTGTATGTATGAAGTGTATAATTGTTTGTAGCTTAAGTATTACGCAGGGGTGTATTGTTTAAAGCCATGCACGCATATATGTATGTACTGTATATGTTAAGTAGCGAGGTAAGTACGTAAGCTGTGAAGTTGATAGGTAAGTAGGCTGCTAAGTAGGTAGGGAGGTTGGTTCTTAAGTAGGCAACTAGGCAGGATGGACATAAAGGTAAGTAAATGTAAGTAGGTATGTACCAAAAGTATTTTATGCAGGTATGTGAGACTGCGATGAGAAACCACAGAAAGTCTCCGAGTACGTTTAAGATTTAGGTTAAGGGATGATTTTAGAGTGCGGTCAAGGCTTTAGCGGTGAGGGTGAGGGTGAGAGTGAGGGTGAATGTGGGTGAGGGTGAGGGTACGGGTGAGTGTGGGTGAGGGTGAAGGTAAGGGTGAGTGTGAATGAGGGTGAGGGTGACGGTGAGGGGGAGGGTGACGGTGAGGGTGAGGGTGAGGGTGGGTGAGGGTGAGTGTGGGTGNTGAGGAAGGAGAGGGGAGGGATGAGGAAGGAGAGGGGAGAGATTGGGAAGGAGGGGGGAGGGATGAGGAAGGAGGGGGGAGGGACAAGGAAGAAAGAGAGGGGGAGGAAGAAGGAGGGAGGGGGAAAAGAAGGCTGAGGAATGAAATTGTGGAAGCCACCGGAAGTGACACGTATCCCATGTTACCACTCCTATAAGCTTTCCTTTAGATTATTTTTGACTGAAGCGCACATTTCTTAAACTCTCTCTCTCTCTCTCCTGACGAATACCGAATGAGAGGCCAGAATTTCGTCCAAGATTTCTATTGAACGCCTTCCATACGACAGAAGACGGCAGATATCAGCACTACAATGGGGTTCTCCAAGAATAAAGGCAATCACTTGCAGGAGCTAGAAAATAATTGAGAGTAGTTACGACACCCGATGGAATGACGGCAGATTCTCTTACTTGGCTTTCACAGCTCCAATACTTATCACAAAAAAGGTATGCTGATTCTGTGTGTGTGTGTGTGTGTGTGTGTGTGTGTGTGTGTGCGCGCGCGCGCGTCAGGTAAGGAAATACCCAGCCTTAATCAGCAGTTCAGGTAAGCGGGTTTACGATGGAAGGGATGAAGGAAGGAAGGAAGCAGTTAAGAAGCTGAAACAGGACAGAAGGGAAGGAGAGAACAAGGGAAGACAGGAAGGATAGACGGTTGAATAGTAGGAGAGGGGAAGAGGGCTGAGACAGACTATACAAGAAATAAACAGAAAGGCACCGAGAGATAACAGATGGATATAGACAGACACAAATACAGACAAGCACAGACCTTGATATATAAAAGATACATATTATCAAACAGATAGATATACACACAGAGGTGGATGAAAGAATGAATAGCTGAAAGGGGAGAGAAAAATTAACAAGAAATATGGAAGGCAACGCTTGTGGAAGAGAGAGAGAGAGAGTATGAAGTCGGGCGTTTTGTTGATCTGCTCTCTCTTGATCATACAGAGACAAGGAAGTTTTTCGTTTCTAGTCTGTTGATTCCAGAGGGGGAAGGGGAGGGGACCAAACAAGATAAGAGAGAGAGAGAGAGAGAGAGAGAG
>JAGKTI010010826.1:0-27703 GCA_018397915.1 Birgus latro
CCAAGAAGGTAGCGTGAATGTCCCTATTGAAATTTGCCTTTTTTTTTCAATTTTAATATGCCTCCTTTAGACGTCATTAGATTAATATCTTTTGTTTTAAATAGATGTGTCTAAGCCATCTGGGTGGTGGTGGTGGGAATCTGTGGTGCAAGGGGTGTGGATGCTGATGATGGTGGTGTTAACACAAAGCTACGTTGGCAACCTCATGTCCCTCCTGGCTGTCAGACACATCAGTCATCCCTACCAGACCCTCAGAGATGTTATTGAAGATCCTAATATCAAAATACGTCTCGCAGCTTACGTACCACAATTAACATTTTTTAAAGTAAGGACCACACCATTTTATTTACAGTCAGCAGTTAAACTATAGACATTGACATTGCAATATTCCTTTTAACCTTTTCTTAGTTCATATAGTCCTCCTTTCTTCTGCTTATATCACAGTTTAGTAGCAGAAAGATGCAGGTCTAGTACATTCTTTCCCTTGCACTTCTTTGTGACCAGCATCATAATACAGCTTTAATTTACTGTTACAACTAGACACTGGAGATGGACAGGTGACAGTTTTAGGCCAAAGTAGAGAAAAAATTAATTAATGCAATATTTACTTTTAGGGCTCCTCCTATTTGGCGGGTTTCATTCTCTTCATCACCTTGTTTTTATCTTGTGTGGGATGATTTGATGCCACAGATTGTTGGAAACGCGTTTTTATATATTAACCCGAGGCATCTCGACGACATACGGATACGTCGCAACGTTTTGTCATGGTGACACCCGACGACGTACCTGCATGTGAAGCAATTGCAAGGTCCGGCATTTGCACAATTTTCAAATGTCGCGCTTGATTTTTGGTACATAGGCGTGGGAGACCTCCCCTAACCCACCACCAGGCGGAGACACTCGGAGACCCCGCGCGTGGCCTTGTCTCAGTCACTCTGACACAGGTAGACTGTAGCACCAGCAGGAGTAGACTGTAGCACCAGTCGAGCAGGGCAGTACTCCCAAGGTGGATGGAAGGCTAATGACAGGGAGAGCTGGAGCTCCCGTTTCATCAGCCCTCAGGACTTGTTCCTGACCATCCCCCTTTGCTGAACTTTTTCAGTGTCTCAGTAACACAGAGAGTAGACCAGCATGCTCTCCAATACAAATTTCTCTAACTGTCAACACCAAACTACGTGCACACTACACACTACACTTTTTTTTTTTAAATTTGTAAAAAAAAAAATATGGCGCACAAAAATCATGCCTCGGAGTCCTCAAGGGGGGGGACCATAAATGCCCCCACCATCAACCCCTCTCCCGGTGACGACTCACAGAGCTGCCTGGAACCACTGTCTGACTCACTTCTTCATTTCTCTAACATTCGCGGCCATTTCTCTAACTTTCGCTCCGTTGAACACCACCTCTTCTCCTTTAAACCTCACCTTCTCTTTCTCTCTGAGACTCAGCTGTTTGAGGCAACTGATAGCAAACCCTTTTCTGTATCCTCCTAGTTTCTCTATTCTCATTTCAAAGCCAAAGGTGGCTGTTGCGTGTATGTACGCAACGATCTATCTTGCTCTGGTGTTCCTGAACTTGATTCATCTGAATTCTCTACTCTCTAGCTTCGGCTTTCCTGTCATTCTCTGACTAAATATATCTGTGTTGTTTACTTATCTCCTAATTCTACTATCAAAAATTCTTTGACTATCTTACTTCTACGATGGAACACATTCTATCCACTTCTCCTTTCTCTGAAATCTCCATTCTAGGAGATTTCAATGTTCACCACCACCTTCGGCTCTCCTCTCCTTTCACTAATCCACCTGGTGAACAAGCCTATATCTTTTCTAACCTTAATGACCTAGAGCAGCTTGTACAGCACCCTACCCGTATCCCTGACCCCCTTGGAAAGAGTTCCAACATACTTAACCTTTTCCTACCAACTAATTCTTCTGCTTACACTGTTAATCTTTTCTCTCCCTTGGGCTCCTCAGATCATAACCTTATTACCTTAACCTGTCCTATCGCCCCGGTACGGCCTGTGGACCCTCCAAAGAAACGCCGCCTGTGGCACTTTGGAGCTGCAGATTGGGAGGCCTTCATGCAGTGCTTCTTTGATTTTCCTTGGAATGATTATTACTTCCATGGCCGGGAGCCATCTGAGTGTGCCTTGCGCATTACGGAGGTTATTCTCTCAAGAATGGAAGCATACATTCTTTTCTCATATCCTCTGACTAATGCAAGAAAGCCTTGGTTTTATCACGCTTGTTCTAATGCTGTCCACAAGAGGGAGAGGGCCTATAAGAGGTACCGGAGCCAACCCACCCCTGAATCACATCTTTTATATATTCCTGCCCGGAATCGTGCTAAGTCTGTTCTTCGCTCTGCTAAAAATAATTTCATCCATGCTAAATGTTCCAAACTCTCCAACTCGAATTCTTCTCGCTCCTTCTGGCTCCTTGCCAAAATCCTTTCTAACAACTTTACCTCATCATCCTTCCCTCCTTTTTTCTACTCTGATGGCTCTGTAGCTATTTCTTCTACTGATAAAGCAGATCTCTTAGCTCAGATTTTCTCCTCAAATTCCACCTTGGACGATTCCGGAGGTATTTCTCCATCACTTCCCCCCTCTGACTTCCTCTTGACTAACATTAAAATTTCTTCAGGTGATGTATTTTCTGCCATCACTAGCCTCAATACTAACAAGGCATATGGGCCTGATGGAGTCTCTCCTGTTGTCCTCAAAAAACTGTGTTTATGTGCTTACACTCTGCGTAGGTAAACTCTCTCGCCTTTGTCTATCAACTTGTACCTTTCCTTCTTTCTGGAAGTTTGCTCTCATTCAGCCAGTCCCAAAGAAGGGTGACCATTCCCAACCCTCTAACTATCGTCCAATTGCTTTAATATCCTGTGTCTCAAAAATTTTCGAGTCAATCCTTAACAGAAAATTTTTAAAGCATCTTTCCTGTCACAACCTTCTTTCTGATCGTCAGTATGGGTTCCGTCAGGGGCGCTCCACTGGCGATCTTCTCACCTACCTTTCAGACTCCTGGTCATCCTCCTTTCGGGACTTTGGCGAAAGCTTTGCCATTGCACTTGACATCTCAAAGGCTTTCGATCGAGTCTGGCATAAATCTTTAATTTCCAAACTGCCCTCCTACGGTTTCTATCCTTCTATCTGTGCCTTCATCTCTAGCTTCCTTTCTGGTCGTTCTATAGCCGCTGTTGTAGACTGCCATAGTTCTTCTCCTAGACCTATCAACAGTGGTGTTCCTCAGGGCTCTGTCCTATCACCAATTCTCTTCCTTTTATTCATCAATGACCTTCTAAGCTGTACATCTATCTCTATCCATTCATATGCTGATGATTCCACCCTTCACCTTTCCATTCGGCTTCCGCATCGTCCATCTGAGCAGTTACTTCAACCGAAAAAGGATGAGGCTATGGCACACCTAATGTCTGACTTGGCTCGTATCTCTGATTGGGGAAAAAATAATCTTGTTATTTTTAATGTATCAAAAACTCAGTTTACACTTATCAGCCCGACAAAATCTTCCTCAGGATTACCCACTAATATTTAACCCGCCAAGTCCCATAGACGTACGGTGTACGTCGCTACTTTTTTCCGCGGACAGCCGCAACGATGTACATCGTACGTCACGCAATTGCAAGGCCCATTGTGTGCACATTTTTCAACATTCGCGGGTGATTGTTGGTAGGCATATGTGGGAGTCCTTCCTCTACCTGCTGTCAAGCAGGGATACTGCCTGGCCCCTCCTAACCCCCCCTTCCCCCCTCCCCCCACACTGGGCAATTCACCTGTTAGCATCAACCTAGCCAGTAAAGGTATGTTGCCCCATGGTCTCTCTAATGATGAAATTCACGGTGAAAGTGATTCCTGAGGTGGAGGACAGAGAAACAAAGAAGGTAGAGGTAGAAACAAACGGAAGTGATGAGGTGGTAATGTCATAAAGGAAGGTGCCATATACTGGGGTTTTGGGTAAGTGAACAATGCTTATAAACACCTATATTATTGTGTGAAAACAATTATAGACTTTTACTACACATAAATTCGTACCAAATAAATGAAATAAATACGTAATTTAAAGTGGCTTGAATTAGTCAACCCTTTCATAGTTCGTTTTCTTAGCCATGTACCCTGAAAAAGAAGGAAAACGTAAGGTTGAGTGACACCTGTATCTGAATTTCCGATGTTTCTCACCAAAAGCGAAGGTTTCAGCCAAAAAACAAAAAGTCGAAAATCTTTCGGGATCTGGGGGTAGGCTCGGTAAAAAAACGATCGGGACTCGGCGCGGGTTAATAATGTCCAGTTCTGTCCTGCATCATCCTCGAACATGCTTGGGGTTTCATTCTCTCGGGATTTGTCTTGGAAAGAACATATAACATTTCTTGTGATATCTGCTTCCAAGAGATTAGGTGTGCTAAGCCGATTCCGAACTTTCTTTACCCTTGTACAGTTGTTGACCTTGTACACGGGTTTTATTCGCCCGAGTATGGAGTACAACTCTCATGTGTGGAGAGGCTCCCCACATGCAGCTCTTCTCAATAGGGTGGAGTCAAAGGCATTCCTCTCATTAACTCTCCTCCTCTTACTGATTCCCTTCAACCTTTGTCTCTTCGCCGCACTGTTGCATCTTTATCTTTCTTCTATCGCTACTTCAACGGTCACTGTTCCTCTGAACTGTCTGCTTGCATCCCTCCACCTCAACGACGTAATACCCGTCTAGCAACAAACTCTCATCCCTTTTCTGTCCAACTGTCTATTGCAAGAGTTAACCATTACTCTCAGTCCTTCATTTATGCAACTGGTCAACTTTGGAACTGTCTTCCTCTGTCTGTATTTCCTACTTCCTATGATCTCCAGTCTTTCAAACGCAGTGTGTCCAGGCATCTCAAAATGAAAGGATCTTTAATTTGGCCCTCTGTTGTCTTGATTTGGGTTTTTCGTGGAAGGAACGCTATGCAGGCCTGTGGCCTTTGGTTCCTTCTTCCTTACATAAAAAAAAAGTCAGACATAGCATGCTGAGGTCTCTCTGACACTGAAATCCAAGCCACCCTGGACGCCTTCACAGACGACAGCAAATCGTTTATTGATGACGATGTTGCTGACAAGGATTATGAGCAGCCTGAGGAGGAGAGTAGCAGTAGTGACAGCAGTGATGAGGAGTTCCCGTCCCCAAGGAAGCGGCGCTGCATTATGTATTGTGCTGCTAGAGAGGGCCAGCCTCCACTCCAACCGCATGCACACACCTCTCTCCAGCCCCTAGGGGAAAGGGAGGGCGGGCGAGGAGGAGGACAAAGACGAGGGCGGGGATGAGGACGGAGCCGTGGGACGTGTTGCCACGTGGTACAGCCATGAGCACATCTCGCACTGAGGACCTGAAGGGCCAGCACGCAAAAAAAGTAGCAAGAGTGCATAGTGAAGGGGAAAGTGGTGTAGCGGGAGTGTTTGTTGAAAGGGAAATTGACGTGAGTGTTTGTTGAAAGGGAAAGTGGCGGGAGTGAGGCTGCGCACTTATGTGATGCAGCGAGGGAGCGGGAGGCTCACGTGGTGCAGCGAGGGAGTGGGAGGCTCACGTGGTGCAGCGAGGGAGCGGGATGCTCACGTGGTGCAGCGAGGGAGCGGGGAGGGGAGGAGGAGCCGCTCCATAGCACGTCATGTGCTTCTCAATATTCCTGCACTTCCTCCCCACAACCCTCTGATGTTTCACAAGGCCGAAAGGGGAAGGGAAAGGGGAAGGGAAAAGACTGAAGGAAGAGGAGCGCAAGTGGGGAAGCCCACCACTCTCCACTTCCCCAACCTCCCCCACCACCATCTCCTCCCCACCCCGACGAAGGCGACAATGGGGACAACGATGGCGACGCCAGTGTGAGGTGAGACTGGGAAGATGGTACTCCCATCATTCACCCCTTCACTGAGGAGTGGCGGTCTGGCTGCACGGCTCCTGCAAACCGCCCAGGCTCCACCTGGGTGGATTTTTTCCACATCTTCTTTGGGGAGGAATTTGTGGGCTGCATTGTGGAGCAGACGAATTTATTTGCAAGAAGGCAGCGCCGTGAGAGTGAATGCCAGGACATGAGAAATAGGCACTAACTCCTCTATGATTACCCTGCCTACACTGCAGTGATGTTCATATTTTTAGCATTAGTTCTTTAGATGGGTATTGTACGGAAAGACAAATTCCGGCCTACTGGACTACGGACCCAGTCACCAACACACCTTTCTTTGGCAAGATAATGAGCTGTAATAGATTCCAGCAAGTTCTCAGCAGCCTCCACTTTTACGATGCCGACGATCCTGCAAATGATTATAGCACAGATAGAATGAGGATAATTAGGCTGGTATTTGGTCACCTACGTGAAACGATCCACTCATCCTTATATCCTTAGAGAGACCTTGTCATAGCAATATTTCTTTTCGACAGTACATACCCAGCAAAAGACACCATTTTGGGTTCAAGATCTTTGTTATTTGTGACTGTAGGACTGGTCATGTGCAAGACATAGTCTTGTGCACCATGCACAGAGAGACATAATAGTAGATCGGAGTATCGGACTCTCTGAGGCCGTGGTAAAAACAATGATTGAAGAGTACCTTCATCGTGGTCACGTGCTGTACCTGGATAACTGGTACACTAGCCCCATTTCCGCTCGCTACATACACCTGCACGACACGGGAGTCTGTGGTACCGTCAAGGTGAACTGTCGGCACTTGATCAAGGTTGTGTGGAAACTGGACAAGAATGAGGTGGTCTTCTTCAAGGCAAACAACATCCTTGCCACATTATGGAACCATAACAGAGAAGTTTGCCTCTTGTCCACGGTTCACCGGCCCCTGATGCACCGCACAGACTCCGTCGATTACCGCAGCGAGAGGAGGCGCCACATCTGGATTCCGGAGTCGGTTCGTGACTACAATATCAACATGAGGCAGGTGGACCAGTCTGACTCCATGATGTCTAGTGTGGAGGGTGCCAGGACGACGATGAAGTGGTACAAAAAACTCTTCTTCCACATGCTCGATAACACGGTCCTAAACTGCCACCACCTCCATGCCACGACAACTGGAGTTCAGGAGACCTTTGAAGAGTTTGTGAGGCAGCTGTCTCGGGAGATAATCGGTAAATATGCAGTCGAAAGGCCCCAACACCGCCCCGCCCCACCACTGCGGCCGAAACTACCCTAAGGATAACCGCACGCCACTTCCCAACCCCTATCCCTCCCCAGCCAAACAGGCTTAGGCCCCAACGCAGGTGTCATGTGTGCGGAAACTCTAAAATGAGAACAAGCACTCAGAGAAAAGACACAAGGTATGAGTGTGTTGAGTGCGACGTTGGGTTGTGCATTCACCTTTGCTTTAAAAAGTATCACACCTTGCTGCATTTTTGATATAGTGTGATTGTGATATGAAGATCTATCTCCTGTAAATATGCGATAATCAGACGCTAAATGTAATAACTAGAGTTGTATAAAGTGGAAACGGGTGTACTGTTAGTGGAAAAGTATTATGTAAGTGGAAATATAGAATCTATGTCGAAACATTCCTAGAGAGTTTGCTCAGTATGTAAAGATGCGATATTCGGACGCTCAATGTAATAATAAGGCCTGTAAATATGTGATAAGAGTTGTATTAAGTGGAAACGCGTGTAATGTTCGTGGAAAAATATAATGTAAGTGGAAAAGTACAATCTAAGTTGACACAGCAGTCGTAGCGAGTGCACTTGCTACGTAAATATGAGCTAATATTACGCTAAGTATAATAGTAAGGCATGTAAATAGGCGATAACTGTTATATGATGTGAAAAAATGAAATGTGTGTTGAAACTGCAGTCATAGCGAATGCGCTGAGTATGTAAATATGCGCTATCATTACGCTAAATATCATTGAAAGGCATGTAAATATGTGAAAACATTTACATACAGTGAAAAATGGTCTAATGTCATTGAAACATTATTATGCAAGTAGAAAAAATTATATGTCTGCTGAAACAAGAACCTTAGCAAATCACTTGTGACCAATGTGGCCGAACTCGCTATCCTTGCGCAATGGAACAACGCTTATTTTTCCTATATTTCGGTATGAAAACCGTTATATTGTTGTAGTAAATGTTAATTAGTTCCAGATCAATAAATGTAAACCTGTGTGAGTCGTTTCCCATAACATTACCTACCATAGAAAACGTGGCAGCCAGACTTGATTTGATTAATTTATTACGCCCAAAGGCGACAAACCTATTACAGCGCCATGTGGGCATATGTGAGGTGAGTACAAGGGAACTCATGGCACGCAGGACACGCTGTCTAGCTAAAACAAATTAACACCCACCAAAGTGTGGATGACGCATGAGAATAACATCTAGATTATCATCATCCAATAAATGTTTACAAGTGTCCACTAATGTGAGTCCGTGTGGTATTAAATCAGAGACAAGTGGACATTGCAGGCAATAGTGGTCAAGGGTGTTGGCATTGGGTGCGTCACACAGCTTACAGGAGGAAAAACGAGGCGCGTTGTCCACCCCAGCCACTTGCCACACAGGTCGGTATCCCAGTCTGAGGCGGGCACACACCACGTTATGTCGACGAACCATAAGACCACCACGACGATATCTATGGGGCCGATGTAGAAAGTGGTCATAATTTTGGACAGACACACTGTGAGTCCTCTCAGCATTTCTACGGTGGAGAATAGGGGAGCGGGCTGCTCTGCATATTATCTGCTTGTAGCAAATGGGGAAGACATTAGTGGTATCCACAGCAGGCACATCCAGTCCGCAGGCAGTCCTTGCAGTGAGGTCAGCGGTGTTGTTAGCTGCAAGACCAATATGAGAAGGAATCCACAGAAAGTGCACCACCAGCGAACGATCGCGGGCAGTGGCCAATTGACGATCTGCATAACTATGTGTTGATATGCAGGCCTAACGGGAGGGGAGAGGGCAAGGAGGGCCGACTGTGAGTCACAGATGATCAAGCCGCTGTTGTTCGTCCGTACTAATAAAGTAACTGCATCACGGAGTCCATGTAGTTCGCAATATGTAGAGTTCGATGAGGTTGGCAGTCGACGGCCCAACCAGCCCCCTTGAGGTGGATCCAGACTTGGGGAAAACACTGCACAACCAGCACTTCCATCCTCCTGCAGGGAGCCATCAGTGTAGATATGGTGGGCCGAAGGGAGGGAAGATGACAGCCTGGCGACAGTCTCCAAAGCTAGCTGTTTCTGAAGCTGAGGCAGGTCAGTCTTGGAGGCCGGAGTGTATGAGACAGCAGGAACAGGGGTCTGCCAAGGTGGAATGCCACAGTCCACCTCCTCCGTAAGCACTGGTATGTTGATGTTTAGCTGTCGGACATATGAACAAACAGTATTAACTAGAGTGCGGCCACCACTGCAAAGCAAAGGTCTTGGTGCAGTGGGATCAAGGGAGGTCCGAATGATGTGAGAGTAGTGGGGAGAAAGGTGAGGATAATGCAGGCACTTAACGCTGAAGTATGTCACCATGGAGTATATTCTCTCAACAAGTGGTGGTAGGTTGAGTTCAAGTTGCATGTTGACAATTCTGGTTGAGCCAGGGCAGCCCAGGATAAGTCTCATTACTGCGTTTTGGAACTTCTCAAGAGGTTGCAAGGCTGTTCTGGAAGGTTGACAAAGAGCAGGGGAGAGATAATCAACAACTGATCCAATGACGCTATGTATATGGATCGTGCTACAGGAATAGACACCCCGGCAGCATAATTAGTAAGCCACTTAAGAGGTTTTAGGCGCTGCTGTAGCTGGGTTAGCAGACCCTGAACAATCGGATGCACACGTTGTCTTGCAGGAATGGAGGGAGAAATCCGTACCGGTGCCCCAATATAAAGGTACTGCGTGCATAGGGGATAACGCAATCCCCGACAGAGAATACAGGTAGTGCTCTTGCTGGACGGGAAGTGAAGATTCTACTCTTTTCTGGTGAGATAATGAGTCCACACTTGGAAGCCGCCTCGTGAAACCAGTGAAGGAAACGTTGCAGATATGCTGAGGAATTTGAGTGAATGCAGATGTCATCAGCACAGCAAGTAATTGTGATTCCAGGGAAGTCAGGAAGGAGGGTGAGTAAACGATGAATAAGAATATTAAACAAAAAAGGACTAAGGACACCACCTTGCGGAGTACCAAGCTCAAAATCCTCAGCAGAGCTGCATGCGCCCCTAAAAAGAACACGAGAGGGTCTATTGGTTAGGTAACCAAGTATCCATCGCAGCAGGTTTCCCTTGACTCCAAAATCCACCAGCTGGTCGAGGATGATGTCTCTGTTGGCGACATCAAAGGCACTCTGTAAATCAATGAAGGCCACTACACTGGTGGGGAACAGCATGGTGTATAGCTCCATGAGGCAGTGATGTGTCCCTCGCTGTGGTAAGAAACCGTACAATCGGGGCGAGAGCTTGCCCTGCAGCCTAAACAAGAGTCTTGTGAGGAGGATGCGTTCTAGTACTTTACTGAAGCAGGAGGTGAGAGAAATAGGTCGGAATTTATCAGTACCAGGTTTAGGAATTGGCACGATTGTACTGTGGGTCCAGGCTTGTGGCACATATCCCAGACGGACGCAAAGGTTGAAAAGCTGGAGAAGGGGATTGCCAGGAACTTTCAGGAGGACACGGAGGACAGAAAAAGTGATCCCATCATCACCTGGAGCCGTTACCCTACCCCTGGCGAGGACCCGTCGCAATTCATCACCAGTTATAGCCACACCATCCTCATCGTCTGTCCTCAGTAAAGCGGCGGTGAGACGGAGTGCACGAACGTTTTTCTTGGTGGAGAGTGCGTCCTGTATGTGTGCAGGAAGGGTGCAAGTCCGTGACTGTGCAGACCAGGCGTCTACAAGATCCTGTGCATACTGTGCTGGACTGTGGTGGAGGACACTAGGGGGCTTCTTCTTAACAACCTTGTTGATAAGGCGCCACATGGAACCAACAGTCGTTTGATGGTTGATGCCATCTGTAAGTTTCTGACAAGATTCAGCATAAACGCAGTGCTGAAGAGCAACTAGATCATCCCTCGACAATCAATACCGATGGAGACTCTCGGGGGAAGGTCGTCTTTGAAAGGCAAGTCCGTCTTCCACTGCCTTCCTCTCTGCCTGAGTGATACGATTATCCAGCGTCCAGGTGTAGGCATCATGATGGCGTGTAATGTGTGGCCTGCTGACATAATGGGTGTAGAAGTCATGCGTGGAGCTGACAAGTGATGAATACAACTTTTCAGGACATTGAAGGTTGAACGTGGGAAGAAGGCTGGTTATATAGGAGACATATGTAGGGCAGTACTTGGGTGGGATTGCAATGCGAGTACGTCTGTGTACAGGAGAAGATGTAGCAGGGAGGGAATAATGAAGGCTGAGAGCAATATGATCAGAGAAGAGAGCAGGGACTGATGAACACCTGACTTGGGACGTCACGAGGCCGGATGTAAGGTTGTGATCTAGTGTGCCTCCTCGAGAGTGTGTGGCCCCACCGATGTCCCAGCGGGTGAGCTGATTATGACGAATATACTCAAGAAGTTTAGTCTCATTACAGTTAACAGTGGCAGAAAGGTCCCCCAAAGCAGGGTGTCGGGCATTATAATCCCCCATGTATATCATGCCACGGATGGTGGGAGCTGGAAGAGCAGCTGTATGCAACCTGCCTGGCGCAGAATACACATTGCATACCCGAACAGTGCCGCTTCCAATGGTGACCTCAAGAAGCTGGAAGGTTGTCTCGTCGTTTTCAGAGCTTTGGAGGAAACGGTGCTGGATGGAGGAGTGAACATACGTGACAAGTCCATTCCTGACTCGATGGACATAAGAAATATAACCACTGAGAGTGGGTGCCTCTATCTCGAGATGCGCACGACCAACAAAGGATTCCTGAATGAAAATGATATCTGGGTGGCGACTGTATACATAGTCTTTGAGCGCAGTAAGTTTAGACCGGTTCGTAACACCACAGGCATTCCAAGAGATAACATGCAGTTGTGCCATGTTACCGAACTTTGCCAGTACGTTTGCGGAGGCCAAATGAGGGAGTGGTGGTGACATGAGAAGTGCTATGCGGTGTTCCACGAGGGGAAGACTCCCTGGGGGGAGCAGTCAGTCGTCCAGTGGAAGTAACAATGGAGTCCAGCTCCCCCTCCCTCCCTCTCAGTAGGCAAAATAAGCATCTGCCGACTTAATTGAACAAAATGCCGTTTGTGAGCTTCCATTTTTTTCTTGCAGTTCCATAATGTTTGAACCCTGAATGAAGGGAGGCCTTGCGAAGGCCCAGTTCTTATGTATGGAGTCGATTGTCCTTTATCTTATCCCAGCTGCAGGGGGTCACCTTGATGTGGTGTCGGGGCTTGAAGCGTGGTTGGAAGTGCCACTGACTTTGGAGGCATGCCTAATTTTGTAATGTTCGGCATTTGTCGGCGTCGTCGACCAATCACCCCTACATCGCTGGTGGAGGAGGCCTGCTGGCGATGATAGTCACTGCCCATTTGCCATCTATGTTGGGGCGTTGTCTCCCCATGTGTTTGCAGTGCGTGGCGTCCCGTAATGAAGGGAGACGGGAGTCCTGGGGCTTGAGCGACGATGCACCCTGCAGCTATCCATTCACCTCTTTGGTCTCTTATTCTGGCTAGACGGGCAGCCTGATTGGGACCGATGAGGTCAATTGGCTGGTCATGCATTTGCTAGGGTCATGTATGCAATGGAGGGCCTTGTGGCTCCTATCACCCTGGGGTCACCCCTCCCCTGGCCTGCCAGTGGTTACCATCGCATTCTCCCCTGCTACCCCTGAGGTCGCCTGTGGTGTACGGCTTCCCCTTGTTTGGCTCCACAATGAGTGGGGTTTGGGGGAATGAAGTTTATAAGTTTACTGTTATGGCTGGTATTAATGTGCCCCGTCCTTCCTCTCCCAGACCTCAGCACGTCCAAGGCTTCTTCTCGGCCTTCAAATATTGCCACTCTAGAGCCCTTTCATGTTCCACGCGGCTTCACGGGGGATTTGGCCTCCCCTGCCTTGTCCCCCCTGGTCCGGTGGCAGAGGTCGCAGGCGGGGGTCAAGGAGTTTATCCGGCCCTCATGGCCCCCACGTTAACCCGAGGAATCTCATCGACGTATGGGTACGTCGCAATTTTTGTCACAGCTACACCCAACGACGTATGGGTACGTCGTGCAATTGCAAGAGTCATAATCTGCACAATTTTCAAGATTCATGGGTGATATTTGGTAGACATATGTGGGAGACCTTCCTCTACCTGCTGTCAAGTGGGAATACTGCCTGGCCCCACCTAACCCCCCTCCCCCCTCCCCCACACTGGGCAATTCACCTGTTACCAGTCAGCTGGCCAGTAAAGGTATGTTGCCCCACGGTCTCTCCAACGACGAAATTCACGGTGAAAGTGATTCCTGAGGTGGAGGACAAAGAAATAAAGAAGCTAGAGCAAGAAACAAACAGAAGTGATGAGGTGGTAATGTCATAAACGAAGGTGCCATATGTGGATGGTTTTGGTGACTGAACAATGCTTCTGTGGCCTATATAAATGTGTGAAAACCAATATAGTCTGTTACTACGCATAAATTCGTACCATATACATAAATGAACTAATTAAATGAAAGTGGCTTGAATTAGTTAACTCTTCTATTGTTCATTTTCTTTAGCTAGGTACCCTGAAAAAGAAGGAAAACGTAAGGTTGCATGACACCTGTATCAACATTTTCAAGCACAGGATCGCGAATTCTCTATGAATTTTCGATGTTTCTCACCAAAAGCGAAGGTTTGAGCCAATAAAAAGTTTTTCCAAAAATGCTCGGAATTTTGGGGTATCATAGGTTGGAAATCGGTCGGGACGTGACGGGTTAAAGATTTGGATACTATTTTGATTGCTCCTCCTCCTGCACCTTTTTTCAAGTTCATAGTCATTCGTGGCCCTACTGAGGTAGACCTCAGAAAGTGTGATATTTTTTTAACCCATCGAGAATGGTCGCTGCTTGTGGTGTGGTCTCTAAAGTTGTTCCACAGGCTCACGACAGTTTGTTGGTGGAGGTGTCTGACCCTTCTCAGAGTGCGACTGTTCCGTCTCTATCCACGCTTTCTGGTCAGTTACATGCCCCCCTCATGCTTCATTGAATCATTCTCGTGGTGTTGTCTATGCTAAGGAACTACTGATTTATGATGAGGCATGCTTTGTTGAAGAGTTGTCTGCCCAGAATGTAATAAAACTTGAGAGGATTAACAAGATAAATGGTGACCTTGTGCCACCTCCATCCTTGATTGTGACTTTTGATTCACTGAGCCTCCCTGCTGTTCTTAAAGCTGCATGGTACCAGTAAAAAGCTAGGCCCTGTGTCCCTATGCCTCGTTGATGTTTCCACTGTCAGTGTTTGGGTCAAATTGGCCAAACTTGCTGGTACCTTGCTCTGGGCCTTCCAGCACTCTGCACATCACGTGGTTTAGAGGTTCATGAGGGTGTGGAATGAACTGGTCCTGCATCTTGTATCAATCATGGTGGTGAGCACACTGCTTCTTCTAAATCCTGAGATCGTTACAAAATTGAAGATGAAATTTTGTCTTTCAGAGCCACGGAGAAGCCGAGTTTTACCAAAGCTAAGGACCATGTCATGTCTGTGTATGTCCGTCCTGGTGTATCCTTTGCTTCTATTTTTTCTAGGTCAAAGCCTGCTGTGCATTGTCATGGGGCTCCTGCTCCTCTCACTGACCTTTCTCCTCGTCCCCTTGTCCGATACCGGACGTCCTTGTACTCCTACTTATGGTCTCCCAGAGAATCAAAGTACCTTTGCAGTCTGCATCTCGTCAGGCTGCTGCTACTGTACTGGCTGCTACTCCTGTACTGGCTGCTGCTTCTGTACTGGCTGCTACTCCTGTACAGGCTGCTGCTCCTGTACCGGCTGCTACTCCTGTACTGGCTGCTTCTCCTGTACCAGCTGATACTCTTGAATTGGTTGCTACTCCCGTACTGGCTGCTGCCCCTGTACCATTTGCTCACTTTGACACTGGTGTTCATTGTTCCCTACAGCGTGCCTCTACAGTTTCTAGTGTGTCTTCAAGTTCTTGTGTTGAGATGGAGGTTGCGTCTGCCAACCTCAAATGGGTGAGGAATGAGGAGTCTTTGGGTGATTCCCCTCCTTCTAAGGTTCAAACTTCTGTGCCACATGAGATTTCTGAAGGGCCTCTTTGCTCAGCAACCCGGGCAGTGGTGGCGTCTATGTCAGTGGGTGTTCATGATGGTCTTTCTAGGGTGTGGCAGGGTCTGGGTCTTTAGATACTTAAAGTGCTCAGTCACTCGCTCCCTCTGATCCGTCACCCGGCAGTCGACGTATGGTTGATTTGGCTTGAGAGGCTCCGGTTGGCCACGAGGTCCCAGGCGGACCCCCACGTGGGGGTGCGTACTTGGGAAGTGGTCTTCCAGGAAGGTCTCTGTGCCTTGGGCTCATTCTGGCGATCGGTGGAACGTGTCATGGGGTAAGGGTCCTTTCACCCATGGAAACTAAATCTTCATCGTCTTCTCGGTTGGTAAGACAGAGCTCCATGACGAGAAGGAAAGGCTTTCACACCCTTCCCAGCGAGGATGCTACATAGTCTTGGTGTTTCTCATTTCATATTGTTTTGTACTAATCAGTATAGCTCAATCAGTACCAATTTGTCTTCAACTGAATTGTAGTGGTGCCATGGCAAGATGGAAGGAATTGCAGTTATTACTTTCTGTTCTGAGCCCACTCTGTGTCTGTCTCCAGGAGACAGTGGTGGGGGATAGACAGTTCCCTTCTCTCAGGTGGTATGAGGTCTTCCATGCATCTCCTCCTGGCAGTCACAGCGGTGGATGTGCCATTTTGTACTGATCTGATGTCCCCTTTATTTCCTTTGCGAAACAGTCTCCCCTTCAAGTTCTAGCAGTACAGATCCACATTAGGAGGTGTTATAACATCTGTTGTCTGTACCTTCCACATTCTGTTCCTGTTATGCTTGCTGCTCTCGACACCCTTCTCAATCAACTTTCATCCCCTTTTGTACTTGTAATGGCCGCCATCCTTTGTAGGGTGACGCACTTTGAAATCTCAGGGGCGATTTTCTTGCCTCTTTGGTTGTGGATTTAGATTTGGTTGTCCTAAATGATGGGAGGCCGACCCATCTTCATGTTCAGACTGGCACATTTTCTGTCACTGACCTCACTATCTCCTCCTCTGATTGTGCCCATTTTTCTTGAGAGGTTTTGGATGGTCTGCATGGTAGTAACCATTATCCTGCATTGGTCCAGTCTACTCCCTCTGTTCCTGCAGTCCATATGCCTCGCTGGCGTCTGGATAGGGCTGATTGGTCTCTCTTTGAGGAGCTATATGTTTTTGCCTACAAGGTTACTGATTTTTCAACTATCGATGATGCCGAACGCGATTTTACTAAGACTTTTTCCTCAGCAGGGGTTCATTCCATCGCATGGACTTCTGGTGTTTTTTCCCAGAGACCTGTGGCATGGTGGAATGATGACTGCTCTATAGCAAAAGCTTACAAAGCGGCTGCCAGTCAGTATTTTGCCAATCATGGTGTTTTTTCTAAAAATCCAGTTTCACAAAGTACATTCTCACTATAGATGGGTCATGAAGATTGCTCGCCATAACTCGTGGAGGTCGTATGTTTCTACAGTTACATCCTTTACTCCAATGCCTATGGTGTGGAAAAAGGTGCGCAAGATTTCTGGTAGGTTTTCGCCACCCTTCCCACCTGTGTTGCGACGTCACGGAAATCTTGTGCCCACACCAAACACAATAGCCTCTACTCTTGTGAACCAGTTTTGTGCTATCTTAAAAAAAATATCCTTCTAAGCCATGTGCTAGCTTTCGTAGGAATTAGGAGAGGCTGGGTCATGACTTTTGCTTTCGTGGCGGAGAGCTTTATGATTTAGACTTCACCCTCCGTGAGCTGCGTGCTGCCGTCTCGGAGTGTGGTGACACTGCTCCTTGGCCTGACGACATTCCATATGCTCTAGACTTCAGCCTCCGTGAGCTGCGTGCTCCCTTCTTGGAGTGTTGTGACACTGCTCCTGGGCCTGACGACATTCCATGCACTCTGCTTAGTCATCTACTGACTGACTCTATACAGTTTTTATTGGACCTTTTTAACAGGGTTTGGAGTGAGGGTTCAATTCCTAAGAGTTGGAAATTGGGTATTGTCCTTCCCATTGCCAAGCCTTGTAAGGACCATTCACATGTCTCTAACTATAACCCTGTTTGTTTAACATATGCATGTGCAAGCTGTTTGAAAAGAAGGTCAGTGTCAGGCTTGTGTGTTTTTGGAGAAGGGTCAGTTTCTCTTTCCTTCGCAGAGTGGCTTCCGTAAATTACAGGTTACTTCGGACAATCTTATCAGGCTCGAGGCATCGATCTTTGAAGCTTTTGCCTCTAAGCAAAATCTTGTGGCTGTGTCCTTTGACCTTGAGAAGGCTTATGACACAGCCTGCCACCAAGGCATCCTCCAACAACTTCATGCCTTTGGTTTACGTGGTCGCCTGCCTGTTGTTCTTGGAGACTTCTTGACTTATTGTGTGTTTCGGGTCCGTGTGGGTTCTACCCTCTCTGTGCTGCTGTGCTAGGAGGAAGGTATCCCACAGGGGAGTGTCCTAAGTGTTTCCCTGTTTGTGATGGCCATTTATGTTATTCTCGATACTGTGCCTGCTGGGGGTATCCTCATCCCTTTATGTGGATGACTTAGCTATGTGGTTTTCTGGCTCCCGCATGTCTGCTATTGAGCGGCGCATGCAACTTGCCTTGGACAAGATTTCTGCCTCGGCCACTTCCAAAGATTTTCAGTTTTCCCCTTCTAAGACTCTGGCTATGCACTTCTGAAGGATGAGAGGGGTGCACCCGGATCCTGATCTCCAGCTTTGTGGCATGAGACTCGGTTGTGTAGCAGAGACGAAAATCTTGGGCCTGATGTTTCACTGCTTTTTGACTTGGGTTTCGCACTTGGCATCATGTATGAAGGCTCTCAATCTATTGAGGGTTCTGTCCCATACCTTTTGGGGTTCTGATTGGAGGACACTCTTGCATTTGTTTCAGGTTTTTGTAACCTCCAAGCTGTAATACGGCTTCGAAGTCTACCCCTCTGCCACAGAGTCCAGACAAAAAACTCAAGATGCTGTCTATCATGCTGGTCTTCATCTTGCAACTGGAGCTTTTCGGTCATCTCTGATTCCTAGCTTGTTGGTGGAAGCTGGTGTACTTCCCTTAGATCTACTGCATCAGTTTTTTGCAGCACGGTGCTGGTTCCAGATTCGTCGCCTTCGAGACTCACTTGTCTGTGAGCATGTGATGCAGCAGTCTTGTTTTTTTGTGTTATAGTAGACACCCTCTCATGCCTCGTAAGTTTGGCTATAGGGTTCGGGATATCGTGAAGGAGTTTAGTTTGTCAGCAGTACCTGTCACTCCTGTTCAGATCCCGATGGTTCCGCAATGGATCTTGCTCAAGGTAACTTTCTGCAGGTTTTTTGCAGGCTCAAAGGATCCTGTCACTCCTCAGTCTCTTTTACAGTTATTTTTAGATCATTCTTCTAGTCATGGTGGTTCTGTGCCTGTGTATACTGATGGCTGTAAGTCCGCCTCTGTTGTTTGTTTTGGAGTGGTGTTCCCAATTTTAGCCGTGGAGGTAGTCTTCCTTTGTCTGCTTCATTTTTAACTGCAGAGTTGTCAGCCATCGTTCCAGCCCTGATGTTGGTGTTTGTTCGTCACGGCAATTGTTTTACTATTTTTTCCGATTCTCAAGGGGCGCTTTTGGCCCTGGACTCTTTTAACTCTTCCCATCCTATAGTTTTAGCTATTTTGGAGTGGTTGTTCCTCATTCGTCGTCAGGGGAAGAGAGTGGATTTCTGCTGGGTTCCGCACATGTTGGTGTCATGGGTAATTGATTGATTGTATTAAAAGATCTGGTGGCGCAACTGCCAGGGTCATATGCTGCCGGACAACAAGCTAAAAGACGCAGCAAATAAAAAGTGAACACTCAAAACAAAGTTAAGAACTGTTGCGTGAAATAAACTGTAAAAAAAAAAGTAAAAGATTGGACAACAAAATAGCAATCACTTATAAAAGTGGAAGGAGGCCAGCCTCCTGAAAAAAAAAAAACTAAAAACATCAGTAAAATTGCTAGAGGCTCCACCAAGCATCGAAGAGAGACACTAGACACCATCTGTCCCTCTACTATTATGGAAGAATCTGTGACGTAGATCCGCCAAATTTGGACACTTGACCAGCAAGTGTCGAACACTAAGTGGAACAAGGCAATCATGACAGTACGGCTGAGTCTCACCACTCATCAGGAACCCATGTGTAAGCCGAGAGTGACCAATACGAAGCCTAGGAAGAACCACTTCCAAACGCCGTGACATGGAGGTGAGAACCCGTGGCACAACCACTCTCTGAAAGATTTCTTTTAGTTTATTATGAGCAACACCATCCCAGTGTCTCTGCCAGCACGTATAAATTCTGGACCTCAAGTATGATGTTATTTCAGAAGCAGGAAGCGGATAGTTGGTTGGGGGCTGTTGAGAAGCTGCAGCTTTTGCTAATGTATCTGCCCTCTCATTGCCCATCACACCAACATATGCGGGAACCCAGCAGAACTCAACTCTCTTCCCCCGACGACGAATGAGGAACAGCCACTCCAATATAGCTAAGACTATAGGATGGGAAGAGTTAAAAGAGTCCAGGGCCAAAAGCGCCCCTTGAGAGTCGGTAAAAATAGTAAAATAAGTGTCATGGTGGACAAACACCAATTTCAGGGATAAAACTTTAGCTGACAACTCTGTAGTAAAAACTAAGGCTGCCAAAGGAAAACTACCTCCACGGCTAAAATTGGGAAATACCACTCCAAAACCAACACCAGAAGCGGATTTAGAGCCATCAGTATACACAGGCACAGAACCATCATGACTACAAGAATGTTCTAAAAATAACTGTAAAAGACACTGAGAAGCGACAGAATCTTTTGGGCCTGCCAAAGACCTGCAGAAAGTTACCTTGGACAAGATCCATGGCACAACCCTCGGGATCCGAACTGGACTAACAGGTACCAGTACTGCAGACAGACCAAACTCCTCCATGATGTCCTGAATCCTACAGCCAAAGGGACGAGGCATACGAGGGTGCCTACGATAATACAAAAAATAAGACTGTTTCATCACATACCCACAGACAAGTGAGTCTGGAAGGCGACGAATCCGGAGCCAGCACCGTGCTGCAAAAGACTGACGTAGCAGATCTAAGGGAGGCACACCAGCCTCCACCAACAGGCTGGGAATCGGAGATGAACGAAAAGCCCCAGTTGCAAGGCGAAGACCAGCATGATACACAGCATCTAAAGTTTTTAGTTGGGACTCTGTTCGAGAAGAATAGACCTCACAGCCCTACGACAGCTTGGATGTTACAAAAGCCTGAAACAGATGCAAGAGTGTTCTCCGATTAGTACCCCAAGAGGTATGGGACAGAACCCCCAACAGATTGAGAGCCTTCATACATGATACTTTAAGATTTGCCAAGTGTGAAGCCCAAGTCAAACGGCAGTTAAACGTCAGGCCCAAGAATTTTGTCTCCGCCACACAACAGAGTCTCCTGCCACAAAGCTGGAGAACAGGGTCTGGGTGAACCCCTCTCATCCTACAAAAGTGCATAGCCAGAATTTTAGAGGAAGAAAACCGAAAACCCCTGGAAGTTGCCCAGGCAGAAATCTTGTCCATGGCAAGCTGCATTCGCCGCTCAATAGCAAACATGCGAGAGCCAGAAAACCGTATAGCTAAGTCATCCACATAAAGATATGAGGATACCCCCGCAGGCACAGTGTCAAGGATACAATTGCCACTGCAAACAGGGAAACACTTAAGACACTCCCCTTCGGGACACCTTCATCCTGGCACAGCGGCGCAGAAAGGGTAGAACCCACTCGGACCCGAAACACGCGATCAGTCAAGAAGTCTTCAAGCAACAAAGGCAGCCGATCACGTAGACCAAAGGCATGAAGTTGTTGGAGGATGCCATGGCACCAGCCGGTGTCATAAGCCTTCTCAAGGTCAAAGAACACAGCCACAAAATTTGCTTTTAGGCAAACGCTTCACAGATCGATGCTTCGAGCCTGATAAGGTTGTCCGAAGTACATCGGAATTTACGCAAGCCACTGTGCGAAGGAGAGAGAAAGCAACCCTTCTCTAGAAACCACACAAGCCTGACATTAACCATCTTTTCGAATAGCTTGCACACGCACGATGTTAAAGCAACTGGGCGATTGTTGGAAACCTGGGAATGGTCCTTACCATGCTTGGGAATAGGGAGGACAACACCCAACTTCCAGCTCTTGGGCATAGAGCCCTCACCTCAAACCCTGTTAAAAAGGTCCAATAAAAACTGAAGTGACTCAGTCACCAGATGACGGAGCATAACGTATGGAATTTTGTCAGGCTCAGGAGCGGTGTCACCACACTGAAAGGGCAGCACGTACCTTATGGAGACTGAAGTCTAAATTATATGGCTCTCCACCATGAGATTGAAAGTCCAGGCATAGTCTCTCCTGATTCCTACGATAGCTAGCATACGGCTTAGAAGGATCTTTTTTTTGAGACAGCATAAAACTGATCTGCAAAAGCAGAGGCTACTGGATCTGTGCAGACACAAGATCGGCTGAAGTCGCAACACTGGTGGGGAGGGGGGCAAGAACATTCCAGAAAACTTGCGCACCTTTTTCCACACCATTGGCATTGGCATAGAGGACATAACTGTAGGAACATACGACCTCCACGAGTTGCGGCAAGCATCCTTCATGACCCGTCGATAGTGAGCACGTGCTTTGCGAAACTGGATTTTTAGAAAAACAACATCATGATTGGCAAAATACCGACGGGCAGCCACTTTGTAAGCTCCTTTTGCTATAGAGCATGGATCATTCAACCATGGCACAGGTCTCCCGGAAAAAACACCGGAAGTCCGTGGGATGGAATGAACCCCTGCTGAGATAATAGTCTTGGTAAAATAACGTTCAGCATCATCGATAGTTGGAAAATCAGTAACCCTGTAGGGAAATACACATAGTTCCTCAAAGAGCCACCAAACAGCCCTATCCAGACACCAGCGTGCCATACGGTCCGCAGGAACAGAGCGAGTAGTCTCGACCAACACAGGATAATGGTCACTACAATGCAGATCATCCAAAACCTCCCAAGAAAAATCAAGGGCACAGTCAGAGGAGGAGATGGTGAGGTCAGTGACAGAATACGTTCCAGTCTGAACATGAAAATGGGTCGGCCTCCCATCGTTTAGGACAACCAAATCTAATTCCCCAACCACAGAGGCAAGAAGATCACCCCGGGAATTTGAAAGTGAGTCACCCCACAAAGGATGGTGGCCATTAAGGTCAACAAGGAGTAGATAAGGGGGTGAAAGTTGTCTGATAAGGGTCTCCAGATCACCACGCATAACAGAAGCAGAAGGTGGATACAGATAACACATGGTATAGCACCTCCCAACGTGCATCTGTACCGCTAAAACTTGAAGATGAGACTGGACTGGAAGTGAAATAAAGGGGATATCAGATCGGCATAAAATGGCACATCCACCGCTGTGACCGCCAGGAGGAAATACATGAAAGACCTCATACCCCCTGATAGAAGGAAACGGTCTATCCCCCACCATAGTCTTCTGGAGACAGACACAGAGTGGGCTCAGAACAGTAAGTAATAACTGTAATTCCTCCTAATTTGCCATGGTACCTCTACGATTCCATTGAAGACAGAATGTTACTGGTTGAGCCATACTGATTAGTATGAAATATTATGAATTGGGAAACACAAGGGCTATGGAGCAACGTCGTTGGGAAGGGTGCGAAAGCCCTTCTTCATAGGCGTGAAGCTCTGCCTCATCAACCGAGAGGACAATAAAGATTTAGAGCTTCCATGGGTGGAATGACCCTTACACCGAGACACGTCCCGTCCATCGCCAGAATGAGCCCAAGGCACAGAGACCTTCCTGGAAGACCCACTTGCCCCGTCCACACAATCACGTGGGGGTCCAGCTGGCACCTTGGGGCCAACTGGATCAGAGAGTGCAAGCGACTCAGCTGTTTGAGAATCTAAAGACCCAGACCCCGCCACACCTGAACAAGAGGCAGGGACCGGAATCTTAGAAAGACCATCACGAACACGCACTGACTTAGATGCTGCCACTGGTTGGGTTGTTGAGTGAAGAGCCCCCTCAGAATTCGCAGGAGGTACAGAAGTTTGAACTATTGAAGGAGGGGAGTCACGCAAAGAGTCCTCAGTCCTCACCCGTTTGAGGTTGGCAGACGCAACCTCCATCTCGGCACCTGAACTTGATGCACTAGAAACTGTAGAAGCACATTGTAAAGAAGATTGAACATAGAAACAAAGTGAGCAGATGATACAGGATCGGCAGTTGGTTCGGGAGTAGCAGCCGATACAGGAGTGTCAGCCAGTACAGGAGTAGCAGCTGGTGCAGGAGTAGTAGCTGGTACAGGAGCAGCAGCCGGACGAGATGCAGACTTCAAAGGTGCCGGAGTCCTTGGGATATGACAAGGAGTAGGAGTAGGACGGCCAGTATCTGACAAGGGACGAGGAGAAGGGTCAGTGAAAGGAGCAGGAGCCACATGACGGCGATTAGCAGGCTTTGACTTAGAGAGAACAGAAGCAAAGGACACACCTGGGCTGGCATACATCGACATGACACGGTCCTTAGCTTCAGTAAAACTCAGCCTCTCCGTGGCTCTGAGAGACAAAATTTCATGTTCCATTTTGTACTGATCACAGGATTTAGAGGAAGCAGCATGCTCACCACCACACTTGATACATGATACGGGACAAGGGCATTCCACACCCTCATGAACATCGAACCCACACAACACACACACTGCTAGAAGTCCCAGGGTAAGGCGCCTACAAGTTCGACCAATATGACCCAAACGCTGACAGTGGAAACATCTACGAGGCATAGGGATATAGGGCCTAATTCTGTACTGGTACCATGCAGCGTCAAGAACAGCAGGGAGGCTCAATAATTCAAAAGTAACAATTAATGATGGAGTAGGCACAAGATCACCATGTATCTTCTTCTTAATTCGCTCAACATTGATTACCTTCTGTGCAGACAATTCTTCAGCAAGGCGTGCCTCATTGTATATTAGCAATTCCTTGGCATACACAACCCCACGAGAATGATTCAACGAAGCACGGATGGAACGTGACAGACTGACCCGAAACCATGGACAAAGATTAAACAGCCACACTCCGAGAAGCATCAGACACCTCCACCAACAAACTGCCATCAGCCTGCAGAACCACTTTAGGAGCTGCACCACAGGCAGCAAGTTCTTGATGCATTTGAAAAATATCACACCTTCTGAGGTCCACTCCAGCCATGCACAACTAAGAATTTGGCAAAAGGTGCAGGAGGAGGAGCAATCAAAAGTGTACTCATATCTCTAACATGGGGATCCCGAGGACCAGGTACACTTCTTGCCCCCCGCCCGCGACCTCTGTTATGGGTGCCACCAGACTGGGGAGGCAAGGCAGGGGAGGCCGAACTCCCCATGGAGCCACGTGGAACCTGAAAGGGCTCCAGAGTGGCAATGAGTGAAGGTCGAGGAGAGTCAGTGGACGTGCTGAGGTCTGGGAGAGAGGCAGGTTTTCTTAAAATATTCATATTAATATTCAAAATAACTTCATTCCCCCACTCCCCCACCCACCACGGAGCCCAACAAGGGGAGGCCATATGCCACAGGCGACCTCAGGGGTAGCAGGGGAGTATACGCAGGTAACCACTGGACGGCCAGGCAAGGGTGACTCCAGGACGATAGGAGCAACCAGGCCCCCCAGTGCACACTTGACCCTAGCCAACGCATGACCAGCCGATTGACAAGGTCGGGCCCAACCAGGCCGCCCGTCTAGCCAGAATAAGGGACCAAAGAGGTGTATTGCTAGCTCAGGGCGCACCGTGCAGCATCGCTCAATCCCCAGGACTCCCGTCACCCAGCATTACAGGACGCCACGCACGGCAAACACGTGGGGAGGCGACAGTCCCACCCTAGATGGCAAACGGGCTGGGACTAACATCACCAGCAGGCCTCCTCCACTAGTGATGTAGGGGGTGCTTGGTCCACGAGGCCGACAAATGCCGAACCCTACAAAGGTAGGCATGCACCCCAATGTAGGTGGCACTGCCAACCACTCTTCAAGCCCCGCCACCACGTCAAGGTAACCCCCTGCAGCAGGGTGTGTCATGGGTAATGAAAGGGTAGATGCACTAGCTACGGCTGCAGCTTTGCGACCTGTGCGTGCTCCTTGCCCTCTACCTGCTACTGATTTATGCGCTCCACTATTGTCTTCTGTTCGTGCTTGTTGGCAGTTGCGGTAGGATAGCGTTCCTGTCGACAGGCTAAAGGAAATCACCAAGTTCGTCTCTCAGAGAGTTTGACCTACAATGCCTCGTAAGTTACTGTTCTGGCTCGCCTTCGCATTGGACATACCAAGCTCACACATGAATTCCTCATGTATGGAGGCGTGCAGCCATTCTGTGATGACTTTTTGGTCTGCTTACTGTCAGGCACTTGCTGGTTGAGTGTCCCATTTGAGAGAGTTATGTCGGAGGCTGCTATTGAGGCACCGAGGAGAGGGTGGTGTTTACTGTCACTCTTCGATGCTTGGGGGAAATGCTGGTACCCCTGGAGACGATGTGATTTTTTTTTTCTGAAGGAGGCTGTCCTCCTTCACCTTTTATGATTACATGGTTTTTACTTTGATTCTAGCTTTTAATATCGAGTTTTGCTTTTTAATGTTTTTATGTATCTACTGCCTGTATTTTTGCTTATACGGCAAAATATAACCTTGTTGTTGCAGTGCTATCTATTCTATCAATTAATCAATCAATCCTTTATCTTAGCCTGGTCAGTAATTCCGTCCTTTTACAGCTTATTCCACGTAGCGCAGTTGCAGAATAAAACAATATTTCACCTTTAAATCCGTTCCATGCACGTTTTTTTGTGACTAGCATCATATTCAAGTGTTAATCTATTGTTAGAAGTCAGTATTCAGGATGGAGAGACTTCAGTTTTAGCCCAAGTTAGAGTAAGAAGGGTAAAGTGGAAGGTTTCTTGTAATCCACACTTAGTTTACGTCCATGGTTTAGATATTCGAGCATATTCACGACTGATTTGGTGTCGTAACTTTGATTTCTTTTGCTAGGAAGAATTAGAGATATGACAAGACTGTTCCTTTCCGTGTGCTTCTTGAAGAAACAATTACAACCTAAGGCAATTGTTCCTCTAGTAACTAGATTTGTTTTTTTCCAGGATTAATTCTGCACACCTTTTTCCTTAACCTTCTTGCGAAAACATATCTAAACTACGACAGGGAGGCGATAGCAAGCTTGTTTGAAGATCTTACACAGGATGAGCATGGGACTGCGAGAGCAACAGCAATAACACCTACACTCTTTTGACTTTAGCCTGGATCAAAATTCTTCTTTTCCTACCTTAATTGTTGAGCTGCAACATTAGATTAACATTAAGAGATGACAAGTCATGAAGCAGTGCCAAGGAAAGATCGCAGAACCATACTCTTTTTGTCTTAATCTGTCACTGAGCCATATGAAAGAGGCTGCAAAAGGAAGAAAATTGGGCCACGTTAAGATGCAAGATTATAGTTCGGTAAGTACAGGACAAAGAACGGAATTAAACTAAGAAAAATAAACATTTCTTTAGGCTCTCCCTCAAGCATGCTAATATTAACCCAAAAATTGCATTTGAGCATTTTATGTTATAGACATAGTCCAGCATGGTAGGTATTTTCATTAACTCACCACGGGATGGGATAAGTAAGTAAAAACCAGCAGGATTGTTGTTCTGCTGAATTTTATGCAGCATATTTGAGACAAACACTTGGAGGGAAATACACACAGCGCAATAAGCTTACTAAAAAATGTGTTTCCCGACTGAGTGACCGGCATAATACCACAGAATTTTCAGTGGCGATGATAAAATGACTGGGAAGCAGAGATATAGATAGGATCAAGTGAACATTTGGTGGACAGTGGAGCTGAGGCAGGAGAGGACTTCGACACTGTCAACCTTATTTTCACATGATATTTTTCTATTTCAAACGCGATTTGTGCTAAAACTACCCAATTTATTAGTGTCGACATTTTCAACTACTTTGTAGTCCCCAAACTCGCAAGTGGGCAACTGACTACGTCTGTTGAGTTACTTTAGCTCTGTCAGTGTAAACAGTGCCCTGCTTAGCAAAAGAGTGCGTCAGATAATCATTAATTACACAAAAAGCTCACGTGCAATAAAGTGTAACATCTATACGATATACTGGAAATACAGACAACAATGATTCGAATGGTTTCATTACTAAACAATCTCATTTCTGTTCTGCTCTGAGGTTTATTTCTCTTCAGACCGTGGAATCTGGGGTGTACCGTGAGCTTGCTGACCTATTTGACACAGAGCGAGTGACCGTCTCCACGTTTAGCAGCTTCGTGGCAGACGTGGACAGGTTGGCAAGGCCTGGTACTCATGTAGTCTTTGATGTCGATATCAGCGTCTGGAATTTCATGGCTGCAGATTTCTCTCTGACAGGTTTGGACTCACTGCATCCATGTTCAGGGGCGTAGCCAGAAAATTCACAAGGGGGGGCGGGAGA